>NDXB01008282.1:112410-127150 GCA_002631895.1 Agapornis roseicollis
GGGGGGGGGGGGGGGGGGTTGGGAGGAGATGTTCATTTAAGTCCCACACTCACAGAGGGCTACTTTTGTAAAGGCCTGATCCAGTGCTACCAGCTGCTTGCCCACAAAACTCTGCAATTGTGGAGGCTAATTAAGATTCTTCAGAGAAGCTCTCCTCTCCCCAGCGGCTGCAGAAGGCCTCATTAGACATGCTGTACCTCCCCCTTTGCCCAGCAGAATGCCCCTCTGTGCTTGGTTTACGTTATGCCTTATGAATTAACCAATTCATTCAGAAAATATCATTACTTCGGGGCAAAAAGAAAAAGCTGTTCTTCACTATGGGGAAAAGTCAGGGCTCCGCACTGGAGTAAACTGATGCTGTTTCATCTACAAACTCCCTTCTCTCTCTCACTCTACAAGCCAAGAATTCCCTTGCCAGGACAAAATGGGTTCAGTACAAAGGGAATTTACCATACCTTTCTGTGAAGATGGAAAGTCTGGGCCTAGGTGGTCAGCATGACCGATCCACTCGCACACAGGAAGCCTCACTTACAAGCAATGCTGATTTAAAAAAATTAGTTTACACAGAATTATTTGCCTTATCCTTTTTGTGCCCATTCTCTCCCAGGTTTTAAAGTGAAGAAACCTGCAACTGGTATAGATCAAGTACAAGTCTGAGAATTTCTTGGTAATAAAGTTGTGTAGCTGATCTACAAAGGTGAACACAGCTAGAAAAGAATTTCAGCTGGCACTGATACATAACATTGGATCTCCAGTACCTTTGAGTGGTTATGGCTGCAAAAGTTTATATTTACTATATATTGGTTTTAAAGCAGAACCAAAACTGATTTAAACCAAACTGAGGAATACATGTTTCATTTAATACAAAGAGTTTTCCCCTGCTATCTTTGTGCAAAAATCTGGGTTTGAATTTTAAAAGAAACTGCAGGAACAAGCAAGGTATTTTGAGTAGCAAATAAACCCAATGTGCCGATAAACACAGTTTCAAGTTGGTCACGACAAGCATACCATCAGCTTAGACAGCCTCCTCTTCCTGACTGCCTCGAGTGTTTAGCTACACTTTTCAATTAAAAAATACTCTCCCTTCCCCAAGCTAAAAATGAGAACATTGAAACATGACAACTTCACTGCACAAAACCATACCATAAATTGTAGTAACAGAATGCTTTATTTTTGGGGAATACAAGGAAAAGTGTGACATCCTCATTATCAAATTGTTCTAAAAAGGCATTTTTTCTTTGAAAAACATAGCACTCATACAGAAAAGGTGACTTGTGGATAAGCCCTCTCATTTAGCAGTGGGAATTCTTTTTCATTTCACAGCCGAAGCTGGGATTTGAATAATCCGCAGTAACAGACTTCAGCTTTGCTGATACTTTCTGGTAGCCCGAGGCACACCTGCCACTCGGCACTGCTCCAGTTTGACAGCCTACCAGGAGCTGACAACACAATGGGAGACGGAGCTTTCACAATTCTCACCCAGGTCGCTTTGCAACAAACCACAAGACTTCACCATTACCACAAGAAGACAGTGAGAAAGCCACAAGGTAACTCGTCTTCTCTTTAATCTCTGAAGACTTCTCATGCAAGCCCTATGCTCATGAAATTCTCTTACCATTCAACTGATTACACCTCAGTACTTCACTGCACATCCCCTCTGCTGTAAGCCAGAACTGTGTTGTGAAAGGAATGCAACATATCAAAGGCAAAATACAATTATTTCCCCAATGTACCTGCTTTCTATACTTGGAACCTACTGTAAGCTGGGATATGTTTTAAAGATTTCATATCAATAAATTACTTCTGCCCTCTCTGAAACTTACGCTAGAATTTAAGTTGTTAAAGAAAGGGACTGGGAAGTTCCTAAACTGTAAGGTTACAAAGCATTCATCTTCTAATCCAGCAAGACAACCCTTTGTCACAAGTAGTATCCATGGCAAGCAGTAAGATGCATTGGTCTTACTGTTTAAAGGGGTTCATGTTGTCTGAAGTGGGAATGGCAAACTCTGAAAGAACTAATGGTTTTCTTTATTCAGGTTAGACATAACAAATATGTCAGATACAGCAGTTAGTCTAGAAAAATACATTTAAAAAAATCTTCAGCAGACCATGCTCCCTGTAACAAAATCTTTCAAAACCAATTTTACAAATTATTCTACATTAATGTAAAAAGAAAATCTTAAATTTAGCATCATGGATTCCATCAAACATCTATCTATCAAAACATGAGTTTCACTATTTGTCGATGTTAGAATTCATAATACATTTTTCTAACATATCCTGTACATATTAAATAACCTAAAAGGCTCCTCTCGTAGTGCATTAACAATGTCTCAAGCACACTCAGTATTTCTCCGGTACCATTTGCATTACAGTTATTTGCCCGCAAATGTAATTAACATCTAAAAGTGCACACAGTTAGCCCCCTCCCTCCCTCCCCAAAACCTGTTTCCCTGCTGAAACCCAGACATCCACTGGTAACATTATGCTACTGTAGCTAATCTATCCATGATTAGAAATGTGTGACTGAAGTGTTCTTAAACTATACAGGACCTGAAATATATACAAGAATCAAAAGGACAGCCTGTATTTACATCAAGAAACTTCCACTACCACAGCATTATACCAAGAACTCAACACTGTTACAGTCCGTATTTACTTAGGATTTTTAGCTTTAAATCAGTATAACACAAAACTAAGCTCAGGAAACACCCTGAGAAAGTGAACATGTTTATTAAATATGACTTCTATTACGCCACAAAACAAATATCCATTGCTGGATATTCTTACAAGTTCAGTGTTTGAAATAGTGTGCTGTTTTATAAGGAAACTAAGTTGTTTCAGAAAGTTTGCTGGGGAATGAAAGGACAAAAGAAAAATGGGGGGGTGGGGGAAGACAGCAGATATCAAGTGAAGAATTAGATTTGAATAACTAAACCAAACTGTTAGCACAAGTTTAACACAGTCACTGCATGCAGAAACCCCTTGGAAAAGTGTTACGCAGATCTGAGTAGGTTGTAACACACAAGATTAAGACATAACTTCACTGAATACTTCCATACCAGTTGGTAGGAATTTTCCCTATAAAGTGGAAGAATTTTAAGATTAAATTCCAGATTATCCAGTTTGAGATTAATAGCTTTACTCTCAAAGAAATCCAGTGTATGAACCTATATTACATTTTTCCAATGCTACTGTAAAAAAGGCAAACGATAAACCTTTCTATTCACTTTTTACATTGAACTTTTCAAAGAAAACCAAAGTGATGTCTTTAATTTGTATTAAAGTGGTCAAACATTTCTCCTGTTTCTCCCCTCCCAAAAGTGCAAAAAACAAGTTGCTGCTTGGTCCACAAACATAATACATCATGTACAGCGAGAGATTTTCCTTCTGATGGAGTATTGCTGCTAATCCATCATTTCCAGTTTCTACTCCAAGAAAAATGTCAGCGTCCAAAGATGGAATTCAATTCCAGCAGAATTAACTCTACAATCTGATTCTGGTATACTGTGTGGACTGCTATGTTACCAGTCTCTTTCTCTGGTTTTAATAAGGTTGGACCAAAAACTATTGCTACACTTTGATATGTCATTCGGTTCTTTTCTCCATTTTCTACAACTCTGAAAGAGAAAAAAAAGAGATACATAAAGAGGGATTTATCAGTGCTAGAGTAAAAGGATAACACAAAAATACACAGTCCTAAACAAATGAATATTCACAGTACTTATTTAATGAGTAGTCTTGTTATCAGGACCTACAGCTGCTGTGATTTCCTCTATGGAAAAGTTTTATTTTGAAATGCTATTCCTGATCCTATCGCAACCCCTCAAACACAAGGGCTTGGCAATGAACACCGCAACTATGACATTTTCTCTGAAGTCTGTTTGGGGCCCTGCAAGCTTGTGTAAATACAGACTGATGTATTGGCTTCATCACATCAAATATAGGTAAGAAACATGCAGTAGGCACAGTCATCTAGTACTTTTAATTGGACTAGTTAGCTGTAAGAGATGCTCCACAATACAATGCCTTTCCTTCTATTTCTACTTACCTCTTCAGATGTCTAAAGAGTACCTGCATAGTGTCCTGATTTGGTTTTGGCAACTGTTTGATTAAATCTTTAACAGCATGGACACGCTGCCTTGGTTCTTGTTCTGCAAAAGGATGAAGTGCAGAAACAAAAATTCAGGGGTTTTGTTTAAAACTTCAGCATAAAATTTAACAGAGAATAAAAGCCAAGGTTTTTCAGTGCTAATATGAGGTAAAATACTGACACCTCCTGGCAAGACCGTGCATTACTGACAGGCAATTTTTGGGAAACTGACACATGTTCACAGCCAAAACATTCTTTTTACTGCTGAAAATTACATGTATTGAGAGGAACTTATATAGAAACCAAGCACACACAGGTTTTCCAGACTTACTAATTGCATTGACAAAGTCATTGAAGTGATTGTAAGTGAACAGCGGCTCCGGCAATTCTCTGAAAAACATCTTTAGAGCTCCTGTGATGACATGTATGTCTTCCCATTTACTGTCATTCAAGTCTAACTTCTCATCTGAAAGAGAAAACACGAGTAGTGTTAACATTAACGATTTAGCTATTTTCCAACTTTCTTACAAATAAACTGAAATACTCTTCTGTTCTCATGGCAGCGAAGACTCACAGTCCTGCTGCAGTGTAAAAGGGGATACAAAAGCTCAACTAGTACAGACACAGATAGCCAAGCTCTGCCTACTGCACTGCATGCAGCTCCCCTGCAGGAACGGCATTTCCCAGAGGGGAATAGAAGCTGCTGATGCAACACAAAATTTACTGTTGGATCCTGTTAGTCAGGAAATGAGAGGTCAGATTGTAGATGGGCTACTGTCTTCTTCCTAATTGCAAGCTGCCTATTGATTCTCACTGAACACTGAAATACAGCCATACAAAAGGGTTTTATAGAGTATGGCAGAAGAGCTAAACACCCACATACTAAAAAGGAGTAGCACACCTTGCTACAAAGCGTTAACTTAAAATTTAAATGCTAGTTTAATGTCTAATATGCTTACAGTTTTCCCAGTCACTTCAAAATAATCCCCTCCCTTCAAATTCAAATATTAGGAAGAAGTTCTTCACAGTCAGAGGGTGGTGAGGCACTGAAAAAGGTTGCCCAGAGAAGCTGTGGCTGCCCCATCCCTGGCAGTGTTCAATGTCAGGCTGGAAGTGGCTTTGAGCAACCTGGTCTAGTGCAAGGTGTTCCTGCCCACTGAAGGGGGTTGAAATCAGGTGGTCTTCAACATCCCTTCCAACTCAAACCATTCTGATTCGAGTTCTATTAGCATCATTCTTTAGAATTGTGTTCTAGAAATGCCTCTATGCTCCATAGAACACTAAACCTCCAGGATGCAAGGTTTTTCAAATTATGTGTATTACACATTAAATTCTGCAATTCTGAAGTAATTTTAAAGATGACAATCACTTCTCATGGAAGACTGCAGTTACACTTTAAGAAAACTTTTTCCTGAACTTTCTATGAATTCCAATAATCCGAAAGCATATGCAATAGTAATACAGTTGAAGGAAACTTACCATGATTGACTGCAAATCTTAGCTTCTGTATCACTGCAAGATTGCCACTAACTCGGTATAAGCCATCAACATCTAATCCTAAAACAAAGGGATTAAATCTATTTTAATACCTTGCCTATGCATGAATTCTGGAATCATTATGCTGCTTCTTTATAGGTCTACCCATTAAAATTAAAAGAAACCCATCTTGTAACTAAGAACACTCAGTTCAACGACAAAACAATAAACTAGCTCTTTTAATGGGGAGGGCATATCAGAGGAGGTTTAGTTTGCCTGCACAGGTCTGGCAGCATCAAGCTCAAAGTAATTTCTGAAACTTCCTACACAGTAGAACAGTAGTAATGAGGCAACAGCTCTAAGTTTCCCCAACGAGACTAGGGTCTCCAAGATGCTCTTGGCGGGTGGGCAGGGAGTAAATGGGGCTCCAACATGCAAGAACCAAGGATTTTGTGGATGTTCAATTTTTTAATGTATGGTTAAGAAAAATCAAGTCATGCATAGAGAGCATCTCAAAGTTGCCAAGTCACCAATCTGCACAGAAAAGTAATGATGTGCATGCACGCTCATCAATATCCAACAGCCTACAAAACAAAATGGGTAGTCCTTTACCTTTACAGTATTGCACACTATACCAGAGAAACTGTGTCTGTGGTTGCTACTGCAGTTACTCAGAAGTGATTAGGAGGTAAAGAATTTAACTGAAACACCACTTGAATGCAGCATGTGAGTCAGTGCCACTGAAAGGGTGAGGTGTTGCCAGAATACCTGCAAGTCCCTGTAGCTCCTCAAGGAGTTGTCTGATGCAACACAGCACAGTTACCAGCACCATCTGACATATCCCTTTTCCCCATAATCCACTAGTCATTCCTTTACAGAAAGAACTGATTTGAAGTGTTTTGGCAGTAGGAAGAAGAGTTGGGAGAAGCACGGGGGTAAAGCTGTTCATTTCTGTCAGCTTCCCCTCAGGTATTTAAAAAAGGAAAACTTCACCACTATCTTCACTGCAGTCTTGCCTTTAAAATAAAAAAGAAATAAAAAAAGAACAAAGCAAAATATCCCCTTTCTCACAAACTGCAGATCACAAATGGAATAAAGCCTACTGTTACAAACAAGGGGGCAGTTTGTTGAACTGGGGTATGGCAACAGAAGCAGTTATTTTCCCCTCCCAGGCCATAAGACAGCGGCATTGACAAAGAGGACTATGGGCTGCAACAAAATCCTAAATGAAGTCCCCATGGAGGATGCCTTAAAATTCTTATGTAGTGTTCCCCTGTAACACTTACCCTGATTCTCAAGACAATGTTTTCAGATTAAAAGACTGGTATATATCTGAATGATGATTATGGAGATTCCATAATCGCCTCTCAGTCATCTTTTCCAAGAGATAGGGCAATGACAACAGCAAGAAAGAAGCAAGAAAACCAGCGCAGAGTACAGCCATGTCAGTACCCATAACCAGTATATTTCCAACAAAAATGTGGCAATGTCACTTGTACCAGACAACCCCGAAAACCACATGTAACTTTCAAACAATTTTCTCAGTTATTAAGTAGGACTGACTTATTTTCAATGAAAGCAAACAAAAATTGAGTAAATATGTGGATACTGATAATGTCCAGAATTGCACAAATCTTCACACAGCAATCGGTGTAACTGGCTGAATGGCATCAAACCAATAGATTTGTCTTCTTCAGGGCACATACAGAGCAGGAATACAACTTTTTCCTAGAAGTCTGTTTCAAGGAAGTTTTCATATAAATGACTGTTAGTATGCTTAAACCTTCCAAAAATGAATGGTTGCGTTCTGACAGTCTGTCTCTTTTCATTTGGAGGAACACCTTGATGGGCTGAGCTCTTCTATTACTTCTCATAATCGCTCTTTCCTTAGATCCTTGCTGCCAGGAGGCTGTCCTGCCTTCTCCTGAGCTTGAAATATACTGAAGAGGATCAGTTTCTCCAAAATGAGCTTTCCTTCCCTCTCTCCATTTTGGATCACACAGACACCCCCCCCTCGCTTCAAAACTAGTGGCTAACTAGAGATGCAAATTTCAGATTATTTTCCCCAAATAAATCTACAGCACTTTAAGGATTGAAACATTCAAAATTAGATTGTGTGGTGAGCAAGAGAGATTTTGAAACAAAAAACTTCAGCCATACCATGTTCCTCAACATGCTCAATGCACAGCTTCACGAACTTTGGCACCGTGCTGTTTTCTCTTTGACACAAGCTGGTGAGATTGGAACCAAACACTTGATCTGGAACCAAGTAAAGAGACTGATTTACAGTGGAACAGGACTCAAGTGACAGAACTAGTTCAGATTAAAACAAACCTCTACACAGGGCAAAGACTACTGGATACAATTGTCGCAGTATTAGAGTGAAAACAGGAAAGTTCTGAAAGAGCTCCCAGCAGTTCCCAGCAAGAAAAAGCTCCCAGTAAGAAAGGCTGTCAGCAGTTACACAAACATGAGTCTCTGAGTAAGGAGCTTCTGCTACTGAAATTATTTTAATGTAGCAGAAGACACCTGTAAGACTCATATAGTCATTACAGTAGTAAGAAATGTAATGGATGCAAAAGCCTTGTTACACTCCTGTTCCAAGTTCAAAATATATTTACTGTAACCTTTGTTCAAAATCTGAAGAGAAAATAAACTTTAACCAAAGTGAAAGCTGTTGGCATTGTTTGGTGGAAAACCCTGTAAAATTTCATCTTTCATTGCATCTGCTGTTTAACCCAGCATTAAGTATTTTCTTCAACATAGTCTTTAACTAATGGAAGTTCTGACGTGGATTTGTAAATGACAGACCTTTATATCAAAGAGCTCTGAATGGATGAAAGTATGACTAGGCATAGGCAACCAGGCCTCAAGGCTGGAATGTCAAGACAGATATTTATGGACAAAAGTAGCTTTGAGTCTTGTTTGCAAAACTACACAATCCAGTGGGAGTGCTATCATAAAGTGGAGCAAATATAAAAATCAGCTTGGGCAGAGAACAGATTCTTGCAACATTTCAGTGTATTTCAGTACCATGTTGACTCCTCATGTTCAAATTTTGTTATCACCAAAGTCCTTCCAAGACCCGTTTCTATGGTTTTCATCAAAGATGACCAAATAATAGATGGCCTCCCCTGTTCAGATGCATGAGACTGAAATAGCTCACGCTCCTAAATGGAAGAAAGTTTTTACCTTATTTTAATACATTAAATAAGGTAGCAGGTAAATAAGTGGCAGTCTTCGCAGTATCTAGAAGACCTTACTTCAGAGCTTATGCAAGATAGAAACTGCTCTTGCATTTGCATCATGCATAGCATCTAGCCCATTTTTCATGTTTAGTAATCTAAGTAGTTTCATTAACAACACTTGCATCTGACTACTGCTTTGGGAAATGCAAACAGCACACCAAACCAATTATACAGGATGAAAACTGGCACGTAATGGCATTATTAGCTGTATGTGTACAAGGCTGGTGACCCAAAACACCTCAGTCCTGCTGTTGCTACTTCAGCAGAATCAGTAGCAAAGGACTGAAAAAGCCCACACAGTAGAAAGCAAGGCTAGCATGCAGCTATAGCAGATAAAGCAAGGCAGATTAGACAGCACAAGAAAATACTAGGTAGTCCAAATTGATTTGCTACAATTACTTCCGACTTTAATAGCTTCCAGGTAAGGAATCATCCCTCATTTTAAAGTAACCTTTTGTAATTTTGTTTTTGCACAAAACTTCCCCACAGTTACTTCTCTGCTTAGTGCATGCTGGTTTGAGTAGGGCTTTTTTTCACTATTTTTTCTGCTCAGACTGGGTTTGCCAAGTTTTCTGTGTGCTAAGCTTGTTCTGTAGCAGCCACAAAAGTACACTGGGCTTTTAAATAAATACTTCTGAATGAATTTTTCATTCATACAGTAAATGTAAAACTGTACAGCACAGATCCAACTTTTTAAATCTACACCATGCTTTTAAATAAAAACAAACTCTTAATTCCTTAATGTCTTTATTTAAAAAATCCAATCATCAGCACGCACGTGTACAAATTAAACTTGGCTTTGTGTTCACTGTTGCAGTTATGTCACTGAGCAATGACATGAATATTAAGCTGTAAAGCAGAGCAAAATGTAGTCTTGAAATACTTCCTTATCCAAAACAAGAATTCCATAATTTACAGTTAAATTATATTTGCAGATACACAAATATATCAAATGCCACATGCAACAGAAGCACACCTGTTAAAGTATGTAGTTAGGCAAATCACAGTAAGATTTGGTCTGGTATTTGCCTACCAATACACTATTCTGACCCTAGTAGAGCACCACCTACAACTCTTGCCAAAGCATACAAATAAATAAGTAAAGCTTTACAATGAGTACCAAGCCAATAATTAACACAAATACATTAACTGTGCAAATACTGTTCTCTCAAAATTTTGACAAGTGTGACAAATGGAAATCAATTCTTTCATAAGTTTGATTCAAGAATATCTTTCAGACTCATTGTGAAACAATTAAAAAAGGTATACATTCAGAAAAGGTTAGGGGAGAAAGACATTCAAGTTAAGATTCCTTTACCCTCTTCCTGGTTTGCCTAAATATTTCCTTTCTTATGAGATGGCACATGATTGTTTGGTTCCACTCAGACAAAAACATCCTTGTGAAACAGGTGAGCACGTTCAGCTTTGTACCCAAAGGACTGTGCTTTTCCTTGTATGGACACATGATTATCACAATAAAACACTGGTTCCACTATACATCCACAATTTTTGTTAAACCAGCTATGTACATGTGTTTTACTTTAAAACTAGACCATTTCAGCCCCATTCTACACAGACACTCTTAAATCCAGTTTTCCATTTTTTTCCTTTGTTAAAAAGGTTCATTTACCCTTAATGTAGCCTTTTTCACGGACAGCTTGTAACGTAGGGCGCCGTGTAAGGAACTTCTTGAGCTTAGTTTTGGTCTTTTTCTGATCTGTGGAATCTATACTGCTAGGTGCTTTCACTGCTGAAAAGAGAAACACATTTAGCATGAATATCCAAACAATGAACACTGCATTTATTTGTCAAGGAACCAACATCAAAAAATTAAGCTCAAAACTACATAAAAAAAAACTATTCAAATTTGCAGTACATCCACTTTTTTTCCTTTTGGAACTCCAAGCAAATAGCATCCAGTTTTCAAACCGCTAAAAAACAACTCTCTCACAAAGAAACTTGCAAACCCAAGTGCTGCCTACGAAACTAAGTAAATGGTAGCTGACATCTGGAATTGATGCGGAACTTTTAAAACATAGCTATGTTCCAAATCCAGTCCTGCCTTTCCTTAAGTTAGCTGTTTGGGAAGAAATAAACACTTTCTTGCTAACTACATATGAGGCTTGGAAGTAAAAGACAGAAAATGGTCAGATTAATACATTTCTGTGCATAGGAAGAAATTACTGTGGTTAAGTTACACTGAGCTCTAAACCTCTGAAGGTGCAATTAAAAATGCTTAGCTTCTCTAAGTAAGCCAATATAACATCATTAGCAATTTAGCAAAATTGCAGTTCATGTTAATAGTGCAAACATTTACAGACATTGTACCTCAGACAAAATCCAAGCAATCCTTTCACATGTTCCATTTTGAACATGCAAAAGAACTAAACAATTCTCAATCAAAACCACAGAAGTCAGAAAAACCAAATGTCTAATTACTTCTGTGCATTTGACAACACCTCAAAAATAATGTATTTCATCGCTGCCTGTTTTCTCCTATTTTGCATGCATCATGCAGTAGGAGCTAAAGATGTGTACATTTTTTTCCTTTCTAGTTCCTTTTTTTTTTTTAAGTGATTATTAAAACATGGAAGGAAACCTACTAACTGGCATCAGGATCTAGAATAAACTATGTAAAACCCTGTCCCATCACTGGAGTAGTTTCATTTCTAGCTGTCCTTTTGAATTCTTCTCTACGACACATGATACTGAAGATGCAAAAAAATGAAAGTGGGCATTGGTAAAATAATTTATGGAGAATTTTCAACTCACAACGAAGTTTCTTGGAGTCTTTATTCTCTTTCTCTTTGTCTTGTTTTTCTACCCCTGGGGAGTCTGGAATCTCATCTTCTACTGCTTCGTCAGACTCCACTACCTATTAGATTTAAGGAGATAAAGAGTGATCAGTTCCTCAATTCACAAAATAGAGCATTAACAAACATTTCCTGTAGGCAATTCTAAAAAATATTTTTTACCCTATAATAATATTCAGCTGGTTCTTTCCTGAACACTTGATGGCTAAAAATATCTTCAGAAATTATACCAATTCTCACGGGCAGAGTAAATAACTGTGACAAACACTATTTGATTATAAGACCCAATAAAGTAAGGTTTTCTGGATAACGAACAAAGTACAACCAGCCTTTTAAAATATCACTTGATTACATCAACCAATAAACAACAGATTTTTTTTCTAAATCCAGATTTTGCTACAGAATCACCTGATTGGTAATAGTCTAAAAACCCCACAGCATTTCTAGAGCATTTACGCTATTTCTGACCTCTGCAACTCAAGTTTTCTGAATAGAAAACAGAACGACCAGCTGGAAAATTTCACCACTGTCCAAACACACAACGAATTCACTCTGAGAAAGTTGATACACTATCACCTGAAATTCTTGCCCTATGTAATTGCTGTCAGCATACTGTCATTAAATGCAGTCAAGTGAAAATGTAGATCATGTGGTGGTGTGGCGACAGCTATCAGAGGCTGTTAAAACTCCCCACCTGCAGGCTCATACCTGTGCTACACGCGTGACTGCAGGCATATCAGAAAACAGGAAAAGAAACTTCTTCTGGTCTCATTGCAACATATTGCCTTCCAAAACTGCATATTTCTTACTTCATTTCTACAGTAAACTTGATTTTATAGTTACAAAAATCTGACTATACAGTGTCTTCTGTTACAAGGAAGACATTTTAAAGACAAGGCAAGGTTATGTATTCCAGAGCACTGAACAAGCAGAAGCATGACTTCATCAACGCATTCTCTGTTGCTTTTCAAATGCATTGGATAGCCTTTTTACACATCAAAGATCAATATATTCAACTGCCCAGTTAACATTCCCTCTAAGGATCTCTCTGCAGCTGAGCCCATCTGGACAGTGCTCTCTTAAGAGGCCTCAAAGCTTTTTCAGACTGATAAATTTCAAAACCATTCACTGCTTTAGGATAAAAAAATAAAGCAGTCTGGAATCTAGTATGCATCACAGAACAAGTCTAATCTAGTAACTTGGACCTTCTGTATGTAAAAAAGAGCAGCCACATCCTTCTCAGACAGCTATTCCTCTTGTACAGCATATTGCTACAAGAGCAGCCTGAAGGAACAGAGATCAGAATCTAATCTGTACATTCTTTTGAGGAAGACCTCATCACACTACAACTACTGTCTCTGTCCTGGGAAAGAAATTCATAACCCCTGTTACCATAAGGATCCCAAAATTAAAAGCTTTCTTCAGACATGATGGACTTTCCTACCCAAAGCTTCAGTGCTCCAGCTTACCAGATGGTCTGATAATGTCCTTATTTAACATTTTCCTTGTCAACTTGGGTCTCTTGGTTACCAGCTCCCAGCAGCAATACCACTTCCTCCAGAGTGTTGACAAACTCTCCCTACTCCACCATTTACTTTCTAAACCTAGCATGTAATGCCTCACGTTCCTCTCAACATATCTCTACCTTTCTAACTTCATTTATATTTAAGCAGGGAAGAAGTGGCCTCAGTTGCCTTCCACAGCACAGACAGCAGGAGGGTACTGCTGAGTCACTACCTTGCCTGGTTATTAAGGGTCATGACATTTTCATACCAGGAAAGGGCAGAAGACTGGGAGCCTAAACCATGAGCACTCAAACAAAAACATTCATATTAGATGCCTGTGTTTGGGTGGAAAACACCCATATGTGGAATACACTATCAGAGCCAACAGAAACGAAGGTCACTACATCAAAAAGCAACATAAATGCAGCATATGAGCAGTAATCAGGCTTGTGACTATAAAAAAATTAAGAATATATATGAAGTCAACTTGGTATGAGAAGAATATTTTCTCCAAGATCTCCTCCAACTCCTTCTGAATTCAAAGATAGTAAATCCTGTTTGGCAATATCAAAAGCAAAAGCTTGAACACTTTTCTGTTGATTTAATAGTTGGCATTATACTGCCTGATAAGAAGAGATAATACAGTGTTTTGCCAGGGCTTCTAATTTGCACTTTAGTGCAGCCTTGTTAAGTGAAGAGCAGTATTAAATGCCGATTAACACATGTCATGAAGCACTCCCTTGGCCATCCTCCCCCCATTCCTCCCTCTTTGTCAGAGATAGAGAGGATCCTCCCTATCTCTTTCAGGTCACTGGGACAGAACAAATATTTGGCCACAGAAAGAAACTCATTTCCAAGCTGGAGGTCAGCCGGCATCTCCTGGTTCTTAATGCAGTGCACCATCCTTTTTCCTTTGACATTATTTAATTACATTTCACTTGTCACCACCAGAAACAGTCATATCCTCAAACCCTGCTGCAGCCAAGAAAATCAGACAATTAAGACGCATGCGAAGCGCTAGGAGTTTTTATACAATTATATTACTAAATAACATTACCCTGAAAATAGAGCCTTCACAAGTCAAACACATACCTGATTGTTGATGGTATAGTTAAGAACTTTATACCACTCATTAATAAAGCTGTCATTATCAGATTGAATTAAGAGCTCAGTTCCTTGGCGGGTTT
Organism: Agapornis roseicollis; assembly: GCA_002631895.1. Classification (NCBI taxonomy): domain Eukaryota; kingdom Metazoa; phylum Chordata; class Aves; order Psittaciformes; family Psittacidae; genus Agapornis; species Agapornis roseicollis. Next base: position 126,733 of record NDXB01008282.1, read on the forward strand.
TTAGCTTTAAAGAAACAGAAAGAGATAATCATCAGAATTGATAAACACAGTAGAATTCAAAAGTTAGATTACCTAGATCAAATTAAATTTCTCCCTGGCATAACTTTTAGGTAGCCATTCAAGAACACTTCCCAGTGAAAACAGTAAATAACAGTCTGCTTAAAGTTTAAAAACATATCCAATGCAGGCATAATAAAAATGTACATTTCTTGCAGGTACTAAGATACGTCTACATTTCAGCAGGAAGAAATGCAGACAACTTGAAAGTTTTAAGATAGATTGTGTGTATATATATATATATATATATATATATATATACAGAGAGCACCAGAAGGGGAAACAGAAAGAGACAGTGGGGGAGAGGGAGGGAGAGAGGGAGGGAGGGAGGGAGAGAGGGAGGGAGGGAGAGAGGGAAGGA
>NDXB01008282.1:127174-163940 GCA_002631895.1 Agapornis roseicollis
TATATATATATATATATATATATATATACAGAGAGCACCAGAAGGGGAAACAGAAAGAGACAGTGGGGGAGAGGGAGGGAGAGAGGGAGGGAGGGAGGGAGAGAGGGAGGGAGGGAGAGAGGGAGGGAGGGAGGGAGGGAAGGAAGAGGGAGGGAGGGAGAATTCTGTATGTAAATCACATAATTCACCTCAATAACATTCTTTTTGCTGGATTTGTCCTTTGAGGCCCAGTCAATCAATGCTCCTTTGAGATCCACTGTAAATTCTGGCTTAGACTGATTGACACCAAACTTCTGGTAAAAAAGGAACAATGATGACAAACTTAAAACAAGCAAAGAAACTCCTAACAGGTACACAAGTCTTGCAGTCCTCCAGTTATAACATACATTATTTAAAGTCCATACAACTTAACCCAAATACAATACCTCTCCACAAATCATCAGGCATGATACCAGGAAAACAAAATCCAAACAGAAACCACAAAAAACACCCTTTAAGCATGCCTATTAAAACCTGTGCAGCTTAAAAGGCTTAAAAATCTGTAACCCTACATGCCAAGTTGAAGCAAAGGTTTTTTTCTATCATGAATGGTAGAAGTCCATACAGCATTTGACTGTAGCTTGACTTCAGTCAAGATATTCCCAAGCTTTAAATAAAACTGGCTCAGAATTACCTGTACAAAAAAACCCAATTCTGTCAGTTAATCAATGGTTCTATATAGAAAAAACAACAAAACAAAACATTTTTGTAGTATCTATATATTTTGATATTTTGTGCATGTATATGTATTTCTAATTTCTAATAATGCTTTCCATGTTATTTCATTTTCTGTGGTTCTTCTACTGCAATACTGGAGCACAGCCTATCAAGTACACAGAACTCAATTTCAGTCTAGCTACTAAATGAAAAAAACAAGTAACTACATAAAATAAAGCATCTAGCCCAAAAGTAACCCTTCAAACAATGTGGACGAAGACACCTGGGAGCTATTTTTACCTTTTACATTTACACTAGGTATCACAAACTACTTGTATTAGGGTTTCTAGTTTCTACCTACACCACAGAGCTCTGAAATCATTCCTCAAGGAAACCAGTTCAATGACCCATACAAACAAAAAGCTGTAATTGTGAGTAAAATGAGTAAAACACAAAACGGGGAACGCTGTAAGTCACTTGGCTGTAGGCACAGAAATTTAATGCTGTGGTTCTAGGAGAAGCTTGTAGCATCAGATCCACCAGAAAGGTTCTTTTCTATTTCTTTAAAGTGTCTTTGATGTGCAAATGCTGTTCATGTGACAGCTCTGGGGGATGTGAACCCCAGGACAAACTCCTTGCAGCGAACACAAGTTTCCAGCCTGTATAAGAACATCCATATCTAAGGGGAGAAAAAACAGTTCAGAAAACAGAACAAATCTGCTGCTTCTGATTAAATTCCCAGCATGTATGTTAATTAATGCTAACTGTGTTTTAGAAAGGCTGTTTACCACTGGAAAATCTTCCTGCCTTGAGTCTAAGGGTAATTAAATGCTGAATGGAATGTAGCATCTGAAGTTCTTTATTTTGCCCACAAAATGTCAGAATTGGGGAATATTTCTAATTTACCTAATGCCAACTAGCACTTGGGGGCCGAGGGATAAGATGAGGAAAAAACCAAACCCCACAAAACCGAAAACCAAACAACCACCACCAAAACCCCACAACCTTCTGGCTTTCTAACTTAATTCTCAGATACCTCAGCTAAGAACATTTCCTATTAATTACAGAAGAGCTTTTGAGAGGCCCAGCTCAGGAGTGGAGACCACAGGAAAAAAATCTTCGGGCCATTATAGCTCTTACAGCTGCAGGTGGCTATGCCTATTTAAGAGAGATTCACATAATTACTTCACATACAGCCAAAGCACCGAGCCACCCACTTCCTGACAGCCTGGGTCAATCTTGCTGCATGTTGGGAGAAGGAAAAAAAGATGAAAAATATATAAATTAAAAACCAAAACCAACAACAACAAAAAACAAACCCACATTTCTAGAGTTAGGCACTGCAGAGAGTTGCAAGACTAGTGCCAAAATCAAGTCCTTTAAGTCCTCTGCAGGATCCAGGGGGGGGAATTCATTAAAATTACCACACAGATGATGCTGAGAAGCACAGAAGACCTGCTACAGGTGAAATCAGCTAACAATGACCAAAAAAACCCCATTAGATCTAACAGTCACTGCTATTCTGAGAAAAAGGAAAGCCCTCCAACACATTAGCTTGCTGAACTCTCCACCTTACAGACCACAAAACTACCTCAAACACCTCTGCACTCTACCTATCTTTTTGGCCTGACTCTGTTCAGCATTTCAGAGAAGCACAGAGCAAACAAGAAACTAGAGGCTAAATTCTACAGAAGGGAAAACATCTTCCTTAGCTCCTTCACACAAATGGAGCCCAAGTTTCTGTGCCAGATCCAAGGATGGGGAAACTCACACTAATAATCCAGACTCTCTGTAAAGCTTCTCTGATATACCTATATGATTATCACAAACTTAATTTCTTTATTTAGCATTCTGGCTGTCCTAAGCTTTCCTGTCAAGGTTCTTTTCTGCTCCTGAAAGAAAGATGCATGAAACAAGATGCCAGCAGCCAGGAGCAAGTCTTGTACAGGGCTGCTGAGACACTGCATACAAAGGTTAGCTAAAGGCAATCAAACCCTCCTGAAGCAAGCAGATTTTGTTGAAAGCAGCAAAAGGAAAACCTTTCGCTTTGGCAGTGTCTGCTTTCTCCAAACAAGAGTGAGGTACGAAGTCAGCACTAGTCAGGTTAAATTTAGGTCTCACCTTATTCTTACTGGATTTCTTTTGAGCTGTATGGGAAGTTTGGAAAGGGCAGCATTGTGAGATGGAAAGAAGGAAAGGTCTGCACATGGTGCTGCCAGCTGCCATAGATTTGAAGCTGCCCTAGATATGAAGCTGTCATATCACCATTCACTGTATTTTATGAAGCCCTGCAGCTTAAATTTGGCAATCGCTGTTGCAACTCATTTGTATCAAAATGAGAAACACCTTCTTTCAACAGTCAAAAAAGCAAATTTTTGTGAAAACTGATATTAAACAAAAATAAATCTTACAGAAAGTAGCCCTGTAAAGGCGATCAAACTGTGTATGAATTGTCTGGTTTAGGCTTCCACATACGTAACAATGAATTTGACAAAGAAAAGGCAGTTGCATCATTTTTAGCACAAGGTTAATTGAATAAACCTAAAATTACTTCCAAGAAAAAAAAATAATTAAGGTACTGGTCATCAAAACAGTCATTCTAGAAGTCTTAGGAACCATAACTAAACTCAAAACATACAGCTCTCCCACCACTCTTCAGGAAATACAATCCAAGACACCAACATAGTTTTAAACATCACCAACACACTAAAATCCTCAAAAAGTTAAACTACTGAAACATTGCTTTTAATATCTTCAGCATATGATTTTTTCCATGAAATCTTTAGTTTGATTCTGATAAGAGTGCTGAAAAAGTAGTATTAAAAACCAGTCAGACAACCAGTCAAGCCTGTTTATTTCTTCTAGTACTAGTATCATGATCTGAATTCCTCCTCATCCACCTTGACCAACAAGCTACCATATTAACTACTAACGTTTTTATCAGTTTCTGATAAGAAGCACTTCCATGCTTGGCATCTACACTTCAAAACATGACTAACAACAGACACTTAAATTATTTACAAAGAGTCCTACAAAGCTACATCAGCTTTCTGTTTATGGCATATAGCCAGAACATCCTGAAGCTCTTTTCCTTTCAGCTTTTTATGCATAACATTCACATTTTTAAATATACAAATTATAGCTAGAATTAACAACGTGTACATCATTGTATCAAAAGATCATGTGCACTTTATAAACATCCCAAATTAGTTGTGTTAGAAAGAATTAGACATAAATATCTGTTAAAAAACCGACCATATCATGCTGTTTATTAGTCAAGTCACTAGTGGCTCAAACAGAAGGCAAATTTGGGATTATAAATCTGGCACTGATGAACCAGATACTCTTTCTGCTTTGTTCCATTAGAACAATTACACAATTATTCCACTACACTTATGTTAATCTGCATCTTGGATGCCTTCAAACAGCAAACAGGATATGCAAGTTGTTATAGAAAATGACAAAACATTAACCTTGGAAAAATTCAAACTGACTTTCAAGATTAGTGGCAAATAGCCTTACAGTGACAAGAGGCATGCAACAAGAACACATACAGTGATAGCTGAAACTTGGTCAGAGTTTACATAGGTGACAGCAGGTCGATGACTGAGAGCATTTTTCCAAGAAGAAAGCAGCGAGAGCAAGAGCTCAGGAATTGAGCTCCCCTGGCAAAATGACTTGATGAGAAAAAGGAAAAGAAGTGATGAAGTACAAAACAGTGCACAAAGATAAAGAAGATATGGTTACATCAATCACTAGACGAATGCTAAACACATTCTTCTCTTAAGATGAAGAAATGTGATGCTTACCACGTGTCAAACTGTTAGACTTGACATCACCTTACTAAAATACTAACACAGATCAATGTTTGAGTGGAATTTTCAAGGCCTACCCCACAAAAAAAAAAGGAAAAAAAATCCCATACAGACAGCAAGAAGAGTGTGTGCTAGATATTATGTATTTCCAAAGCCAACTGCAAGTACGCAGGTATAACAACACAAAGTCCCTGAAAGAGATTCTCCCTTAGTAGATCCAGCTTCACTTTATTCTGTCCATATTGTTGACATTTTTCTGACCCTCCTCCAATAGTCCATAGTACTTATGCCTATAAAACTAAAGTATGTTTTGGATCCACAGTTATAAAAGTCAGTCCATTTCCTACCAGACAGCTTAATTTACCTTATCTCATGCCTTTGATCTTTATTCTTTTTCCTTCCCTTCTCTTTTCCTCCTGCTTGACCATCTTGCCCAACTTCACTCTTTCATTCTCTTCTACCCCAAATGTTATTTACCCATCCTCATCCATTTTTTTTCCCAACTACCCTTTTACAGCAACAGTAAGGCAAATAAAAAACCAACTTGTTTACAGCTCTGAAATAGACTCAGTGCTTTAGAAAAGAACTGTCAATACCGATTCATTACCCAAAAAGAAGCACAGCAGGAAGAAGTGAGCAAAGTAGGAAGATTAGCAAAGCACAGCAAGATAGCATATATCTGTAAGATGTAATTTTGCTGGAATTCACATGAAAATACACTGGAATAATGAATACTGATTTTGACCTTTCCAATTATTATAGGAGATCTACACGGTTTAAAGTCAGACTTCCAAAATTAAGCAAGCAGTAGGTAAAGAACCATTTCTATACCTATTAATATATAAATAGCTGGATAAATATAGCACATTTAGTTATAGTGCTATTAAACTAGAGGTGATATAAAAATTGAACAATCATTATCTTCAGTGTGACACTTCCCTTGAGAGTTTCATTAGACACCAAAATAGATACAAAATACCTGTCACACACTATGCAGACATAAAGTAAGGAATCTAGCAAGGCAGAGACTGAGACAATAATACTAGATTATTCAAACAGTCTAATGCAGCTAGGCAAGTGTCAGGCTGTTTTCTTTATTATATGTATTACATGCAAAATTACCTAGAGTGTATGAAAAAAATATAAAAAATAAAAAATGCAAGAACAGTGAAACAAATGTTTTAGACAAAATTATTAGCGAGGAACATAAATATTCAGCTTGGAGCAAAAACTTCAAACTTGCAGGGCTTCTTCTCATTGTATATTATAACTGTTACATTAAACTTTTTCCTTGATAATTTACACTTATTTTTTCTAAATTATGCATGCATATCAATATTTATGCCCTATAAATAAAAGGACCTCATTTTATTGTATTTTATGTGATTAACACTTAAATGAGGATGGGGAGTTGTTCCTGTACTTACCCAGCCAGTTCCACTTCCTTGGGTTTTAGTGAACAGCAGTGATGAACCTTGTAACACTGCCCATGATGACATCCAGTTCTTTCTGTTAATATTGGTAAATAAAAATAAGATAAATTGACTTTGAAAGTAGATATTTAAACTGTCAATCACTGCTCCCCAGCAGTATTAATATACTTAGCCACATATACAGTCATTTGTGCCCTCAGTAAGTCTTAATTGCTATTATATTTGTAGAAGAGACACACATTACCAGTCCCAGCCTGACCATCAAAGTCTAAATCAAACAAAGCTAATTAGTAGTAGAAGCAGTTCACAAGGAGAAACACCATACAATTACAATTTCAAAGGGGCTAATCTGGAATGCTCAGCCTACTGGGTAGTTAGTATATTATGGCAACGTACTGCATAATTCTAAAACTGACTGTTCACATCTAGCTGGGATACAAGTGTCCCACATCTATGGAATAAGATCATTTACACTGGCAATAAAATATTTGCTACACATCAAAAATTTGCAGAAAGAACAACTACACTGTTCCAGCTGAGTATTTGATTTTATGTCTGAGTACCTGTCCTCCTGAGGTTAAAAACGTAAGTCTTGACAAGCTCTGACGATTTCCTTTGCCCAAACATGAATTATTATTCAACAGCTCTAAAAGTGACAGGATGGCCATGTTGCATCTTTCTGTACAGCAGTTCAGTAATCCAGATCAATGATTCCAACAGATGCAACATGAATGATGAGAGCATACTGTACCAGTAGCAGCTTACATTAGCCATTGCTCTTACAAGAGCCACCCAGCTCTTACAAGCAGCAATGAGAAACCAAGCTGGTGATCACATGTGCTGCCCTCTTTGCAAAATACCAGAAATCTAAGTTAGACAACATTCCTTGAATATATGTTACGATATAAAATGTAAATGTCTGCCTGTGAAGCAGGGAAAGTAAGAGTTAGAAATAAGGTCACTCATTACACATAGGGAGACCCAGACTGGTCAATACATTCTGCTTTCACAAGCAGAGTGAAGGAAGAACTAGAGAGTATGTGACATGTACACTCCTTGGAAATCAAAGGAGATCAAATAAAAGCCCCTCCTACACCTATTCTATCCAAGGAACAAGAGAGACTATCACCTACACAGATCTTCTCTTCAATAAATCAATCAATCCCATTTTAAAAACCTGCCTCTCACCAGTATACCTTCATGAAATCACTACCTTGTGTTGAACCCGGGCATACATGAGCCTCTGGCTCTCTGCAGTCCATTATCTTTTGCTCACCAGGAGAGACACATACTTTGGGATAAGGAAACATTATGTCCTACAGGAAAACCCTTAAGGCAAATTAAGACAAAAAGTAAGAAACTGCAAAACCTGGTACACTAACCTAATACAGAAGACAGATACCTTACACAAACCCTTATGCACATGTATTTCTGGAAATCCAGACTTACCGAACTTTCTTCCCATTTTCTGTAATTTTTGTCACATTCAATAGCCCATACTTCTCTTGACCCTGTAAGGTAAGAGTAAGACATAATGAATATAAAAGAAAATCTGCTTCTATTGCCAACATGGCACTGAAGCAATCCCCCAAATAATCAGTTTCTGGCAATGAGCCGTCTTTGTCTGTTATAACTTCAAGAAATTGTCTTATGTATATTTAAATATGCAGACATCAGCAAAGTCAAAATTCCTCTGGGAAAGTACTCATTACCATTCAGAGGGTAAAAAGCTTTCCTTCAAGGCTTAGGTTATTTGGACAAGCCTAACTAAATCATCTGTTGTACTAGACAGTGGAAATTTCACAACATAAATGTAACTGATTTGAGTAATAGTGCGTTTATGTTTGTGTCTTTTACTGAAAAAGGAGATGGCTGACAAACAAACAGCCTAAATCCTCTGACAAAATTCTTCCAAGTTATTTTAACATAATTGCATACTTTAAGTAAAACATCGTTGAAATGCATACAAATATTAACATATTCATTTTAAAAACAGATGAGTGAAATGTTTCTTTGATGTCCTATGCTTTTCTATCCCCCCAAGTAAAATGCTAGAATTTTAAACTACTTCATTATGTCCTGTTGATGAAAATCATTTATATTGGTGTACCTCTGTACATATTTGGTGATCAGTTAGTGAACAGTGGTAAAAGACAACAGATGAACAAGGTGGTTATTTGCAAGTTTCAAATACTGGAAAACCATCAATTTACACATTTGTGACTCTCAAGATGAGGTAACAAATTCTATCATTTGCTCCTGTCACCTCAGCCTTGTCATACCAATGAATAGCGTTCAAAGAATATTAAGTTATTTTTCCAATCAATTCCTTTTCTGTAACAGCTTGTAACAGAACTTCCAATTTAAGAACTAAGCCATTACTTGAAACAATCAACTAGGGAAAGGAACCAAATTACAGTTTTATCGTAACAAAATGTCCTCAATTCTAGATCCAATGAAAATAGAAGATGTATTCTTCTTCAGCGTTCCCCTCAATCTCAAATTTAACTGCAGAATACAATATCAAAAAGAATTTCTTTTTTCTGGAATACTGTGACAACATTCTTACCAAAGACATAGATCTGGTGTTCATGAACCTTAAGAATTTTGCCCACATATTTCAAGCACAATACAAAATACAAAAAAGACAAACTTTTCAAGGATAATAGTGTTTAGCTAGTGATTCAGATGTTATTTCACTCCAGTGGTAACTGCTGCTCTTACCCCATCTAGTATCTCCATTGGGCTGTCATACTTTCCCAAAGCAAACTATATATATATATATATATATACCCATAAAAAATTACTTTCCCCAAATGATACTTTTAATAGAAGAAATTAGTCACTTTCTTCCCCCACACCCCAAAACCCCCTAGCCTATTCTTCATATTACTTCATTTGTGATCCATGCAGACCACCACTAACAATCCTATGCACTGCACCCTTCCAACAGCCTTTGGCTTTAGTAAATGGAACAGCCTGTCACCATCTTTCACAGTGACTGAGCAACCCATGCCCACTTTCTCAAAGAAATTATGGTTTTAATAAATAACTCATGGTGGAAACTGTGCGAATGCTCCAATAAAGAATTATTCAGAAAAAGTATCATAATGCCCTACTTCGCACTGACACTAGGGGGTACTAATGGGAAAAATTAATGTAATCGGGAAATGGAAGTAGAAAGCAAGTTAAGGCTCGAAAAAGACACAACAATTCACCAGCTTGCTTTGTAGTGTTTAAATCCCAGGGGACAGCTAAAGAAAACACAGATTATTTTTTTCTATTATCAAAAGCAGCAGTGATTTCTTCTGAAAAATACAATTTTAATAATTCAAGGTCTGAAACATATTTAAAGAATTTAGAATATATGCAGCAATAATTGCTTGTGTATAAGACTATCAACTATGGTTGCTTAATAAACAATGCTTGTTTTATTGTGGGAAACTGTTTGAAGTGCTGTAAGGATGGATTAGCATGAATAAGCCGGACAAAGATTCCTCTGCATGCAGAGTAAGCATGAAACGAAGTTGTGCCTTTAATGCCCTGAGCTACCTACTAAAGGGTTGCTAAAATTGATCAAGGGACATATTTCAATGCTACTGTAGCACTGTACAGTTCCAAATTTTCTTTTTAAATATAAAAACTATTTAACTATTTCCCACTGTTTAAAAAACAATAATCACATTTAAAATATAAACTGAAGCAAGAAAGTCTATGAAAAGTTCACAGCAACTTCTCCAAGCTTAAGTTTTTCTCCCAATAGTTATTCTACTAAATCAAAAAAGACATGGTTTGTTTATTCCAGGTTCTCTATGCCTCTTTAAGGAAACTGAAACACATGAGAAAAATAGAGATATCAAGTCCTGGAAACTATTACTGATTACTGATAGTGAGAGATTCTATAGAAATGGGGAGTTTATTTCTGCATTGTTCTTCCAAGTTGCTAGATGAGAAGACATGGATGTTGGAAGAAGTAAACTGAGTTCTAAGTAATCTGACATAACTTTATTCTACAATGAATTTTTACTTAATTTCCTATCACCAAGCCGTATCTAAACCAAAGACATTTAACTTTTTCTGAAAGTACAGTTGGATGCAATGCATTCCTTTTAAAATGTAAAGCCTTCAAATAGCTTTATCCCATTTATTTTTCTCAATACCAAGCAGGCTTAGCCTCAATTCTCTGATCATGAATAGCCTAGTTTCTACAACACCTACTTATCTATTCAAACACTTTGCATACTAACCGTGGCTTGATGCTTTGGTGAAGAAGGAGAGGTCTCACTTTCAGGAAAACTGGCCTTAGAAGCAGTTGATGATTCCTGCAAAATTCAAATAGGCAACACAAGTTATTGTCTTTCTTACAATTCTTTTTTTTTTTTTTCCACACACTCACACATTACAAAAATAACACACTACTTTTATCAAGCATCCATTATATTCTTAGATAGTTACATTATAAACCTGCTTACTAAACAGTGGTTTTATGCATTAACGTGTAAGGGGCAGATTTTTTTAATGCCATTGCTAGCAAATTACAGAACACATATCTAACACTAACTTAATACAGGGCACCATACAAGAAATACTAAAAATAAACAAGAGATTTTAAAAATAGATTACGTGTCAGTGCAGTTAGTTAATAGGCTTGGTATAACTAGAAGGAAGTGCAGCAGGAGGGCCAGGATATCTCTTGGGATGGATAAGGAGCTGCTGAGGAAAATTTGAAGGAAAAAAGAAGCTTATAAAAGGTGGAAGCAAGGACAGGCAGCCTGGGATGAATACAGGGATGTTGTCCAGGAAGCTAGGGACCAGGTGAGGAAACCTAGGGCCCAGTTAGAATTAAACTTGGCTAGGGACGTTAAGGATAACAAGAAGAGATTCTATAGGTACACTGCGAATATAACACAGACTAGGGACAACACAGGCCCCCTCCAGAAGCTATCAGATGAACTGGCTACACAGGATTTGGAGAAGGCTGAGGTCCTGAATGACTTCTTTTGCCTCGGTCTTCAATGGCAAAGGCTCTGACTGCACCACCCCAGTCTTGGAAGTCAGATGCAGGGACTGTGAGAATGAAGAACTTGGGCTCGCTTTAGGAAAGGATCTGGTTCGAGAACATCTTAAGAACCTGAACGTGCACAAGTCCATGGGACCTGATGAAATCCATCCGTGGGTCCTGAAGGAGCTGGCGAATGAAGCTGCTAAGCCACTTTTTCACTAGGGGGAAATCCTGCCTGACCAATTTGGTGGCCTTCTACAATAGGGCTACAGAACTGATGGACAGGGGTAGAGCAGTTGATGTCACCTACCTGGACTTGTGCAAAGCATTCGACACTGTCCCACACAACATCCTTGTCTCTAAATTGGAGAGACATCAATTTGATAGGTGGAGCACTCGGTGGATAAAGAACTGGTTGGATGGCCACATGCAAAGAGTTGTGGTCAATGGCTCAGTGTCCAGCTGGAGACCAGTAATGAGTGGAGTCCCTCAGGGATCGGTTTTGGGACTGATCTTGTCCAACATCGCTGTTGCTGACACAGACAGTGGGATTGAGTGCACCCTCAGCAAGTTTGCCGATGACACCAAGCTGTGTGGTTGGGTGGATACGCTGGAGGGAAGGAATGCCATCCAGAGGGACCTTAAAACGCTTGTGAGGTGGGCTGATGCCAACCTCATGAAGTTTAACCATGCCAAGTGCAAGGTCCTACACCTGGGTCGGAGCAATCCCAGGCACAGCTACAGGTTGGGCAGAGAGGAGATTCAGAGCAGCCCTGCAGAGAAGGACTTTGGGGTGGTGGTCAATGAGAAAATGAACATGAGCTGCCTTCAGTGTGCGCTCACAGCCCAGAAAGCAACTGTATCATGGGCTGCATCAAAAGGAGCATGACCAGCAGGTTGAAGGAGGTGATCCTGCCCTTCTACTCTCCTCTCGTGAGACCTCACCTGGAGTACTGTGTGCAGTTCTGGTGTCCTCAACATAAAAAGGACATGGAGCTGTTGGAACAAGTCCAGAGGAGGGCCACGAGGATGATCAGGGGACTGGAGCATCTCCCATATGAAGACAGGCTGAGAGAGTTGGGGCTGTTCAGCCCCAGGAAGAGAAGGCTGCGTCGAGACCTCAGAGCAGCCTTCCAGTATCTGTAGGCTGCCTATAGGGGTGCTGGGGAGGGACTCTTCATTAGGGACTGTAGTGACAGGACAAGGGGTTCAAACTTAAACAGGGGAGGTTTAGATTGGATCTAAGGAAGATATTCTTTCCTGTGAGGGTGGTGAGGCACTGGAATGGGTTGCCCAAGGAGGTTGTGAGTGCTCCATCCCTGGCAGTGTTCAAGGCCAGGTTGGACGAAGCCTTGGGTGGCATGGTTTAGTGTGAGGTGTCCCTGCTTATGGCAAGGGGGTTGGAACTAGATGATCTTAAGGTCCTTTCCAACCCTAACTATTCTATGATTCTATATGTAGAAAAGCATATACCAGCTCTATTAGTTTTTGTGAGTCATGATAATTAGTTTCCTTATAATTAAGCACTGAACATTTCTAGAGATTCAGGTATTTCTTTTAAACTAGACTACCTACAGACGAAATAAAAAGCACTAAATCTCTGAAAACTAGGAAAAATTGCCCATCTGGAACAAAAAAAAGGCACATGCATTTCCTCTCAAGTAATGATTGCTTCGCACAAATACACCACTTGAAAATCTTGTAAAGAATTTAAAGCAGAATGAAAACATCACTTGTTCTCTGTTACTGTTAAAGTATTCCTCTCCCTTTTCTTCTTAATTCCCTTTGTAGCTATCCCAAATGCTTTTCCAGCATTACATGATACTCTGCACATTCATGGTTTAACATAGACTTGTAAATCTCCCTACAGAAGTAGCCCAATAGTTCCTTTTAGTAGCATAATAACAGAGAACATTAGCAGTCCTAAGAACAGCCTGAGTGCTTCATATGCCTGTAATAATTTAAAAAGTTCAAATTAAGGAAATCAACATTGTCCTCCCAGGAAGGTTTGTTTTCTCCCAAGCTTAGCTGACAGCTATATACAGCCACAGCCAATAAACAGTTAACAAGTATACTTGGTATCATCAAATTCTGATCATCTATGGAAGCTCATACTTTTACCTTGACACATTTCAAGGACTCTTTTGACTGGCCTGTTCTCATAGAACAGTGTTGTTTTTCCAGGAAAAACAATTAAGTAAATATAAACAAAATAGCTTTCCTAGGAGCCATCTAAAAAACTAACTTGGGGCTGATGTACCTATCCTGACAATCCCACTTGTTTTTCTTTCTGTCTCATTTTCGAGATAACTTTCATATACTGAGCAACTCTGAAATAAGAAGTCCAGTATTTCTGGTCATGAATTATTCCCTTTCCACATACTAATTTAAAGTAGGATGTATAACAGTGTGCCTGCCAGTGATAACAAAACAGGTGCATCAATGCACTAAACAAATCCTGTCTTCCCACAGAACAACAGTTTATTGTTCCACTACACATTTTTAGTATTTTTTCAAAGCATTAACATTGTGCTGTTCTATGAACTATCTATACTCTCTTTGCCATTCAAAAAAGAATGTACGCTGCCTGCACATCTTGAAGCTGTTAAAAGTAACTTTAAGCTACCGACTGAAAAATTAACAGATGTGGCTCATACATACAGTTTGTTTTGGTTATTGCACTAGGCATTTGTACACTCATGTTTGCTTCACTAGGTTTAAGGTGTCAGTGTCTGAACATTGAGTCTTGGAGAAAAGTAAACCAACCATCCAGTGTTTTAAAAGAGCTTCTTCATTTAGTATAGCACTACATGAAGGTCGTTCCAGAACAGAAGTAAATTTTATGCCAAAAAGTAAAAAGGTAAATCTTTAGAAATGAGGCCAAAACTTTAAGACATCTCCAAAATAGAATTGCTCATTCTTTTTCTTACTTACTCCTCATGCCTATGACCAGTAAGCTGCACCAGGATGGAAGTGTTTACTCAGCTTTGATTTATCAGGACTCCTCCATCTAGACTGTCTCTCATGAAATATCACAACACACTTGATACAGGATACATAAGGAGAAGTAAGGAGGGGAAAAGAGCCGTATAGGGATCTCAGAATCACTCAAGTTGAACTAATTTGTACAGGTGCAAAGCCCAAGACAAGCATGGTCCACGTTCCTCAACATCACATTAGATATCTTCTAAACAGACAGCTCAAAAGCTTAGGACCAAATCCAATAAATCCTATTCTAGGAATTAAGTCAGCTCATGACAACCTGCCCTCCTATACTCTATTTCAGCAAGGAAAGCCACTAAAACAGACCAGAAGCAACAGGTCAAGTAAGTAATGTTCTGGGCAGCAGATCCATTTTCATTACAAGTACTGTGTTTTGCCCATTTAAGTTTTCTTTGACATCTGCAATTATACTGTCCCACTTCTAGGCTTTTCTTCATACTCCCAAATCTACATTCATCCCATTTTCCCCTGTGTCTTTAGAAAAGGGGAGCTGCAATGCTGTTTCCTGGTATCTCATTCTGAGTAGCCTGTGATATGATTTCAGCATTACAAAGTATTTGTTTCCAAGAAACTTGGGATGGATTGCTGAGAAGTTACAGAAGCCAGCAAGTTAGCACCCTACAGTAACCCATCTCAGTTCCTCCCCACTCAGCTCACATTGACCCTCCCCACCCCCAGGCTGAATGTCTCAGCAGAAGCAGAAACAGCTGGAACAAAAATCAAACGAGAGAAACAGGCAAAGAGAAAGCAAGGGAAAGGCTCTGACTCCTTGGTGGCCTAAACAGTATCTATTTCTGTACAGACTATCAAGAACATGCCTTAAGAATGGGCAGAAAACAGCTTTTGTTGTTACTAACCAACAGCTTTTTCAGACTAAACTCCCAGCTCAGCTCTGGACAGGATGAAAGCCAAGTGTGTCAGCACTTTCAGTACTCGTCTGTCCTTCAAAAACAATATTACAACTCTGCTCTAACCAAACAGAGCTTTTCTTCTTTCCTTAAGATACTACAGTGGAATTCAATGAAACAGTCATTAACTGGATAAATCCAGCATATAATACTAATACCTACGTCTTTTAGGCATAGTTTTTAGTTTAGCAAGTGCAACTTTTATTTCAAGTCTATGAATACTTCAGTTACTCATCTGCAATCTTTCAAGTGTATTCCTACTTGGTGTTTCCTATAATTGAAACATTGAGGCATGGCATTTCAGCATACTTTACATGAGCACTTCACCCACATCCATAACTCTTGAATTCAAATACTAATTTACACTCCATAGCCTAAACTGAATTAGGAAATCCCAAATTATAAGTAAAACAGCAGTACACACCAAACCCTGAACTAACACCACTTTAGGAATAACAAGAAAAGAGCTACTACTCACAAAGTAATAGTAGCAAAGTTGTTGAACAGCACTTGGTTGCAGTGAATATTATATATAATGATACAACAAAAGAAAAATGGTATTTCAGAAATTCATGGATACTTATTTCTGTTACATTAAATATTTCACACATCAAAAGCAGTTGGTATTCCAGGATGCTGTTTAACTTGCTCCTACCTTATCGTTGGTATCCAACACAATTGTGCTGTGCCTCCATTTTGTTAAAACTATTGGTTCTTGTAGCCTCCTGTCCAGACTCCTACTCTTTATTATATCTCTCTGCTGCTGTGGTGAAGCATTATACTAAATAAGAGAAAAAAGAAAAATCAAACTATAAGTAGAATCTAATTCATGTAAACAAGGCTTGAACATACCATTCATACATCTTAATGCTGCAAACTTTCAGATTCCTGATGTCAATGAAGGCTGTGAAAATGGCCTTGGTTTGAAGGCCACTTAATTTTGCATTTAGTCTTCAAGAGCTGTTCTTTCTGATGTAGTCCTTCCCAATGCAGTAACCAAGACTGGCCTATTGGGATAATACTGCCCATTGGCAGATGGAATTTTGATTTCTTGTGCAACAGCTTACTGCTGGATTTGCAACCAGCCAGTGTATTAAGAACTACCAAGGAATCAGAATAAATAAAAGATTTTAATACTCATTCTTCCTATTGAACTGATAGTACCATACCACCTGTCCAGCTCTTGTGCAAGAAAAGGAAAACCCTGCTATCCTGCAGCAAGGTGTTTAGATCAAGTTTAAGACTCAGCAGAGCTGTAATAGCCAAGGAGAGAACAAATTTATCGTAACATAGGTTTCCTAATAACAGAGGAACATCCAAAGTACAGGCTGAGAAAATGTGAAGGAGGTCACAAGAAGGACCCAGCATTTGATTAGATACCAGCATTGCAGGATACTTATTAGCAGCATTGCCATTCTAAATTATGTACAATTACAATGAATTACACAATAAAAGAATTAACTTTTAACAGCTCTTTGCTAACAAAGTTTAATACTAAAAATACAAACAAGAAAAGGCAGTATCAGTATATGGCTTTTTCAAGTAATCAGAAATTCTTTCTACTCAGCAACAGACGACTAAAATCTGCACAAAAAGAGAAACATAAGGCAGCATTTGCAGAGCCATGTAAAAGACGAGAATCCACTGGGTGAGAAGTAACAAAGGAAAGTCAACTGTCCTTTTTACTTAAAAAGGCTAAAGCAACAATCTTTGCAAACACACTGAACTCCATAGTTTTGTTGCTGCCTACCATAAGCTCAGAGCCTCAGGTCTTTAAAGACAACCCTAGCCTATACTTACACATACCAACAAAGCACGGCAAGGTTTAACCTAATTAACAAAAATGCTAAACTTAAGCTAAGTTGCAGACCACAGTTACATTTATAGCCCAAATAAAGAACCAACATTACTACCATGGTAGTAGTACACTTGTACTACTACGTAACTATGCTTGTGTTAGGTTTGTATTTTGCTGTGAACAAAGTTAATGCTCTAGTAGATCAATAAAGTGCTGAAAAATTAAGTCATTTTAGCATTTCATTGAATTATTTCAGTATGCACGAGAGTAGTAAAATATGCCTAGGTGAATGAATCAAGCAGTACTGAGAATAAAACCTGGTAGTTCTTGTACATACAGAAACATATTGGTTATCATTGCAGAAATTCACTTCTGAGATTGTACTAACTTCATATTGTGCTCAGCACATTTACACCCACATGATAACTGCTTCCTTACATTGGTGAGGATTAGTAACTCTCTCTTCGTCCCCTTATATCAAAAGCTGAACCATCATTCATGCAGCAAGTAACCTAATACTAGCTTACATTCTTGTTATGGAAACACCCACTCTGCAGACACTCTTACAACTCAAAACTGTGGCAGAAAGCTAAGCAATATGCAGCAGAACTGCCCACTGGTATTACAACTAAATCTAAACAATTTTCAGTGAAACTGTACCTAAATCACAGAAGGTTGCCACAGTGTTCCTTGCAGCAGTTCTAACTTATTTAAATGGCCATTTCAAACCTATTTCTTGCTATGAAACAGAACCACTTATTTCAGAAATAAACTTGCACTTCAGTGACACCAGTGAATATTATTTATGAAAATCCTCTACGCACTTTTCATTTGAGTAACTGGAGGAATTGAAGTTTAAACAGTCAAAGACTGTTGTCTTGAATTTAAATCTATGTTAAGAGTTAGGATATTGACACAGGCCTAATTACAGGTGATCTCTATTTAAAAGGTGCCTGTGATAACATCACAAGCTGTCAGAGTTAACTTATCTAATAAACAACTCTCCCTTGAAGGGGAAAGGACCTATAAAGTAATAAGAAATTCTAGCTTTACAAAGCATATTTAACAAGAAAGCAAAGCAACAGTGTATGGAGCTCATTAACAAAGCACTGCTAACAACTCAGGAACACTGAGCTATATATATCTTAGCAGTGTAAATAATTTGCATTGGCAATATAAACAGCGTTAGCAAACTGATGAGTCTTTAAAGGGAACATTTGACATTTTTTCCCCATTTTTCACCACAGAGGTGTAAAGTAAACATCTTTCACTCAGGTGTTTATGAAGGGTTTGGGGGGGATTTTGTTTTATTCATTACAAATAGTAAATCAGTACTAAGCAGGGGGGGAAAGACAAAGCTTATATTTCTGGGCTCAAGAGAAGTCTCCACTTTTAAAGTAAATGGACTGATCCGTGATCATCAAAGAGAGTCACAGTGAGACACAGACACTGTTGCAGGCTCTGCATTATCCAACTGAACTAGCCATCCTCTAGATCAGGTAGTCTACTGGCTAATGAGAAGCAGCCAGCACCCGAAGCACCCGTAGCACCCATAGCACAGCCAAGTCAGATGACACCACCCCTGCTCCTCTTCGGTCTGTCGCCACACAATCTTGGTTCAAAAGGCCTTTCAGAACAGCTCCAAATCAGGTTGACTTATGGACACTCTATGCGACTCCACCTGCAGAGCTGTTGCCTCTGCTACAGGCATTTGCAATATTTCCCACTGTTTATCAGTAATGATAAAAAACTCAGTTGGGCTCTTCTTCCCTCACACAAAAATCTTGTTTTTCGTAACTCCAAGCAGGCTTTCTGTGCCTAAGCCTCGATGTAATCTTGAAAACAGAGATCAGGCAAGGGCTGTACACTGCAATAAAACTGACCCATTCAAGACTATGCACTGCCTGATAGAACAATCTCTGCTACACCACGTACATTAACATCACATCTGCTACACCATGAACATTAACAGCACCTTCTAAGGGTATGGTGTTGTTTTCTTAACTCTAAAGCTTTTGATACTACAGCACAAAACTCCAAACATAGACACTACCGCTCCTTGAAAATCCTCCACAAACTAGAATTTGTCCCATTACATGAACCCATTACTGGCACATCCCTTCAGTTTGTTCCCCATTTCACTGGGAGCATCTCCTGTCAGGAAGGGAGGACACAAGCCAGTTGCTCATATTCTGACTGCACAAATCAAGTTACAGAGAATTCTTGGTACAACAGCTCTTGGTGTAGGGTAAAGACGCCAGTGGGATAAATTTAGGTTACACGGGGTTATTTTCATTGCTGAATTTGCCCAATGCCTTCAGCAGCTACTTAAAAGCTTTCTTTGCCTTGGTATAAAATTTTCTAACCCTCTCAACTGGCCGAGTGATTTATATTTAATTTTAACCTCATTTGTGGATGGCTCAAGGCTCTGTCCTAGCCCAATTCTGTCTGAAATAAATGTAACAGCCCCAAGTTATTTGTAGCACTTGTCCCCATTCTTGCAGAGATGACACAGATCTGTCAGCTTTAAGAAACAAAAAAAGATTCTTCTTAGTTTGCGTTAACAACATCCTCAGCCAGATGAAAGGAAATGGGTGGGTGAAGGGAGAAAAGAGTGCGAAGCAATGGATACACAGTGAAAGTTTGTAAAGCATTTTACGTTCTTGCGCTCAAAGACTGAAAGAGCAGCATTTAAAAATACTCTGGTATCCTAGTACCTTTTTAGCACCTTATACACTCTAGCATGTTATTTGCAGCTGTCCCAACAAACTGCTTGAAATCAAAAGATTTAGAAGGAAAAAAAAATATTTTACATGTTGCTTCAAAACAAAACCACTCTTTAGTGCTACTGCCATTACTGGCTTTGAATAAACTTCCTTGGTGCTGTGATGTACCTAACACTGATGTTACAGCTTCTGCTTTTCTTACCAACTAAATCAGTGATGCTTTTCTTACACCTACATAAGCAAACAACAACAACAAACCACTAATTTTTGTCTTTCTAAGGACTTCATTCCCTTTTTTCTCTAGGGAAAAGAAATTCCTCATTCTCTGCCATGGGATGTCTGCTGGCAGCAGCTGGAGGAATCAGCTGCACTGAAGGGACAGAACCTAAACAGAGCACATGCAGAATGAGGAGCACACGCAGAATGAGGAGCACACTGCGACAAGTAGATTTGTCATATCACTTGCACTTTGGTCCTTAAAAATCATCTAGATCCTCACATGGGCTGAGGCTGTCTCAACTTTCACCAAACAATCCCAAAGTTTATGACAAAAATGTGATTCACTATTGCTAATGATACTGTTTAGTGCATAGACTTACAGTGGATATGAATGCCAACACACAGTATGTTACCTCCAAACCAAGTAGCACAGCTCAGAACAACACAAATTTACTGTAAGACAACTAGACCCCATTTACGTGTTTTCATCTTTATTTTCCCATTTGATTGCATGATATCTTCCTGGTATTATCTGCATCATGTTTTCATGTTTCATTGAAAATTTTCAGATAGCATGCTCTGTTTGACAGCATTCAGGTCTCCAGCAGGAAAATCATTTACCTGAATATCAGAACTGAGGCCCTGAGTTCATATTCAATATTGATAGTACAGAGCAAATTAACAGACTGCTGGTCTATTAGGACTGCCAAAAATTAAGCTCTTGTATCTTTCTCTGTGGATACAGCAAGGAGAGCTAATGCCACAGAAACATCTGAGAAGAGAAAGTGTAATTGCAATAAAACACTATATAAATATTAACACCAAAACTATGAGCTCAGTCCAGAGGCCTAGAGTATATGCATTTTCTTTCAAAGTCCCCTCTTGAATCAGAGAGCTCAGCCCAGTGATGGTCAAACATCATACTAGATATCAGCCTAGGAAGACAGTCTGAAAAACTGAGATACTTCATTTCTATTTTTCATTAGCTTGTCCTCTTTATCTCGCCTTATTGCACAGTTTTCCTCACTTTTTTGATGATCTTGATATACTACCTTCTTTAGATATTAGAGAGGTCTCATTCCTGAGATCAATTTAACTGTCTTCCCACCCCTTAATACAGATTCCTCATTCATTTGAATTATAAAACTCTCATTAGAAAAAAGTAGGCTTCTAGAATAGGGTTGTAGCCTTTCTCAACACAATTGAGGTATTACTAATTCACTACACAGGAAATAAATATATTTTATCATAGTGAACTATGCAGGAATGAACTTCTATTTGCTGGTTTAGGTTTGGTTTTTTTTTTCCTTTTTTAAATAACTGGCAAGAAGCAACAACTGAATGTAGCAGAATGCACAGACATAGGAGATAACTCAAAGTCTTCTGCAAGATATAGTACAAATTATGGTTAAAGATTATTATCCATTTTAACGAATAATTCAGTATGTTGTTCTCTGTGTCACACTCCTTATGAGCCTTCATAGGCTTTCCAGCAGTTGTTAAAGCTGCTCCATCTGAGACATTATTTTTAGCCAAAAGCATTCAGCTATCCCTAGATGTTACTTAAATATACATGGCTAGAGAGCTTTCTATGAGACTGTCTACAATAATTTGTTTTGCAACTGTGCACAATGCCCATTTTTAAGACATGTTCAGGAATACCAGAAATGTTTTTCCAAAGCATGTTCACATTTACAGTTAATGCTGC
Organism: Agapornis roseicollis; assembly: GCA_002631895.1. Taxonomy (NCBI): domain Eukaryota; kingdom Metazoa; phylum Chordata; class Aves; order Psittaciformes; family Psittacidae; genus Agapornis; species Agapornis roseicollis. Next base: position 148,483 of record NDXB01008282.1, read on the forward strand.
TACAGTAAAAAATGCTAATGTTTTTGGATTAGCTCAGTTCACATGCTACTTCAAATTTTTCGTTCTAACAAAGTCTAAGTTATTAAGAATCATCTAACAAAATTATTATCTTCTTTTTCTGGTTTAACAGCACTCCACAACCATGCTATTCCATCACTTTATTTCACAAGTTTTGGAAGGCAGTATTTGAACTAAATCTCCGGGGAAGAAACTGCGCAAAAGTAGGGATTTTTCTCTAGTATCCTCATTTAGACCCAGATGATAACTCAGCGTCACGCAGCCATTTGCTCACCTACCTCACACACCTCCCCCTCCTACATGCAGGATGGGGATGAGAATTAAAAGAATGTAAAATCCCATGGGTTGAGATAAGAACAGTTTAATAACTAAAGTACAAAAGATTACTACTAATAATAATANCGGATTAGCTCAGTTCACATGCTACTTCAAATTTTTCGTTCTAACAAAGTCTAAATTATTAAGAATCATCTAACAAAATTATTATCTTCCTTTTCTGGTTTAACAGCACTCCACAACCATGCTATTCCATCACTTTATTTCACAACAAGTTTTGGAAGGCAGTATTTGAACTAAATCTCCAGGGAAGAAACTGTGCAAAAGTAGGGATTTTTCTCCAGTATCCTCATTTAGACCCAGATGATAACTCAGCGTCATGCAGCCATTTGCTCACCTACCTCACACACCTCCCCTCCTACATGCAGGATGGGGATGAGAATTAAATGAATGTAAAACCCCATGGGTTGAGATAAGAACAGTTTAATAACTAAAGTACAAAAGATTACTACTAATAATAATAAGAATGACATGGAGTGAGAATATACAACTAAAAGAGGAAAGGGAAAAACCCCAATAAACACAAGGGATGCACAACACAATTGCTCACCACCTGCCAACAGACACCCAACCTGACTCGAGCAGCCCAACCTAAGCAGCGATCTGCCCTTCTGGGTGACTCCCCTCAGTTTATACACTGGGCATGGCAAGCTGTGGTACGGAATACCCCTTTGGCTAGTTTGGGTCAGGTGTCCTGTCTCTGCTTCCTCCCAGCTTCCTGTGCCCCTCCTCACTGGTAGAGCAATGAGACTGAAAAGTCCTTGATCAGGATAAGCATTAGTTAGCAACAACTAAAACATCAGTGTATGATCAGCATTGCTCTCAGACTAAAGCCAAAACACAGCACTGCACCAGCTGCTAGGAAAAAAAACCTCAAATAACAAAACCAACACCCCTCCCCACCCCCCAAAAACAAAAAAAGAAAGAAAAAAGAAACAACAAAACAAACAAACAAAAACCACAACCCACAAAACTGTTACTCCTGAAACCAGGACACTTAGTAACTTAATTTTCATTTAAACAAGAGCTGAAGTCTTCCTACAGTTTTCTTTCACCACTCATGAGGTTTCAATATGGATTGTTTTTTCTTAATAATTTTTCTGTGGTCTACAATGTCTTTTCAATTCACTTGTTCCTAAGCACTTTTGGACCAGCTCAGCAAGATTTGAGGTATTAATCTTCAATCATGCTTCAGTTATAAGTGTAACAGTTCTGCTGGATGTTCTTCAGATACAGATACTTTTATTAATGTTGTATTTGTTGCCACACAAGGTTTACTTGTTTCAAGAAGTACATTCTGCTCAAGTAGCTCATGAGAAGTAATTTTCAATGAACATTCATAACAGCAATACGTGATGATTTTCATATAAGCAAGAACTAAATCAGAACTCCAAAACAGATGTTATGCTTCATTCTGTAAGTAGCTATTAATACAGTGGAGCTCAGATGTTTGTTTAGAACCACTGTTCAGTTAGAATTTCATGTACTAACACAGAAATACAAGACCCTCCATGGCTTTATGCTAATATGCCTCAAGTAGCAGTTCTTTATGTTTTACTGTAGTTGGATTAAAGCCAACTTAATTTGCTGTTTAGTTCAAATCCAATCCAATCCAATTTATTTTCATGGCAAGCAACTTCACAGTCAGAATTTTCCGCATTGCAGAAGCCACAGAATGAAGTAGCCAAAACATTATTCCCCCAAATTAACTGCAGTTATACAGACAGAACAAACAATTGCTTCTGGTAAAACCTGGTCTAGCAGATTTTTCAGACTTTTAATCTAATAGCTAATCAATAAATAAGGAGCTTTTAAAACCAACAATTACAGATTAAATCGTTAGGTTTATGTATCTTACAAAACTTGAAGTTACTTGACACATCAGATGAACACAGGAGAATTCACAAACCTAACTCAACTCTTCGGTGACTCCAATACAAATTCTCTTTCTGACATAATAAAACAGTCTAGCATACAGCTTCATTCATTGCAATTGTAGGAATTTTCTCAAAAATATTATGAAAGCACTGTCTATTGAGGTAGGTCCTTTCTAAGTGAAAGCCACTTAGGACACCAATCCTTGGACTGAAGGAGAGCTAATTGAGAAACATGCTCTTCTGTATACTTAGACACACATTGTGTATGAAGCTGTTCTTTTAATAGTCAACTTACTATGTAGGATTGAACTAATAGCCTAGTGACAGGAAAGACATACACAGTTACATCATTATGAAAAACATCCAGTAGTTTTTCAAAGTCAAAATGAGAACTAACCCGTATTAGGTACATCCTCACATACCAAGTGTCCCTAGCTCTGTTATTTTCCTACAAATACCAGAACACATTTCCGGTGAAACTCTGTCATCCCCAAAAATACCACAGAACGCCACTGAAAAGTTTCGGTTTTCAACACCTGTCTATACAAGCATAAATAAAAATAGACTACAGTTTCTCAGGAACATTTTGTATTAAAGAAAATAATCATATTTTTTCCTACAGAACTTTCTTTATCACAGCAAGATAACATACATCATTTTGCAGCCTTCCATGAAAAGCTCAGTTCAGCAAAGATAAGATCTTCTTTTACATCTGAATAGTTACATACATTCATTTTTCATGGTCCTTGAGAGGATTTGTTTTCTCTTGATCAGAAATTCCACAAATAAAGCAAGAAATAACCAAGTGCAATATGTAAAACCTCTTCTTGCGAATAAATCACATTAAAGGCCTTATAAAGCATTTATTGAAGAGGAGCTGAAAGCCCCAAGTGGTCAAGGTCCCTTTTTTGGGTCACTCACCTTAGGTAATTCCCATTCTGATCGGGAACCATCAGCACTGTAGTAGTATGGTCTACCTTGTTCATCTGCATGTTTTATCCACTGTAGAAAAAGAAAATGTACAACAGGAAATGTAATCAGCATGACAGTGACAACACAGTAAATTTCTGACACTTGGGATTTAAGTTAATTTTCAATGAAGTGCCATCCACTTCAGCAGCATCTAGTGCACAACCTCCATTAGCTAACCAAGGTTAGTTAGCAGTGACAGCAACACAATTTTCAGCTTCCTGAATTGGTTTCACTAATATTTTTTCTAACTCTTCAGAAAATAGTCCTGCAATATCACTCAAGACATTGTGATAAATAGGTATTTTTGAAGATGCCACATCTCACTCTTATATGGAGGCACAATCTTTGTATCAGATCTACATAAGGATTTTATGCATCAAACTACAGAATTACAAGAAGCTCAGCCAGTAACTGCTGATAATCTAAGGTGTTCACTTCATGAACAACTCTTAATACATCAACAGGAACATGAGATGCAGTTCCTAGGTAAATCATGAAAAAAAAATATTATTTACTTAACCTCTACATGCAGCTCCCACAATAAGAGAGTAAAAACTATGAAAACTGTGACTAGCTATGCAGAAAGGGAAAAACTGTAATGAGTAAACATCTACAAGTAGACTATACAAAAATATGCACAGAAATACAACAAGGCTCTTGGGTCATGCAGATTTCACAAGACTGTTTTCAATGAGCTGTGATAGGAAGCACTATTTTCTATCAATCCCAGTGCAATTTAAAAAAAAAGTTTGCATGCTTGCTAAAATACAGGAACGTGCTCTACAGATATTTAGCAGTAGATTAAGCAGGATAAGATTCCCAAACGGGCACAAAATTCAATTCTTTAAAGACTTCAAACTTGCATACATCAACTGCATAAGAGGTGGTGCTACAATACAATAAACTACCGTTTCAGTGACCACTTTTTGAAGTTAAAAACCAAAACTAAATGCAACTTCTGTGAACAGTTACAAAAGCCTGACTGCTTACAAATATAAACAAGGAGTCATTTATCCTATCCTATGCAGAGCAGATTTTTATGCCATATCCAGAATCACACTAAGTTGTCAGCAGCAATTAGGTAATCAGAATAGAAAATAAATCTGCTGGTACCGCTGTAGTTCAATTAAGAAGTTTGCCTACATCTGAAAGCGGTACTGAAAACCTCTGGTGAAGGATGAAACTGATAAAGCAGTATTATTTTCAGCTCGAAACCATCCTAACTGGAAGGCCTATGTAGACAAGAACAACTTTTATAAGACAGTAAGAAAAACATTATACTGATATGAAGTTCATTCCTGAAGTGTAACTAAGAAGATGAGAGAGGGCAGCAATTAATATATATATATAATATATATACACACACAAACACTATGTTCACTTAATGTAATCAAATACCTAGCTGAAAATAAGAATTTTTTTTTAAGTAGTAAAGAACATTTGTTAAAAAAAGCGCCAGTTCAGTTGCTAAAGTTTCATGCATTTTTTAAAAAAAACAAGAGGATACTTCTGGAAAAGAAATCTGTATTTCTAACAGTGAATTAGTGGAAAAGATTTAGAACACATGACGAGAAGAAGGAAAAAGTACCTTTTCATTAGTATAGTCATTGGTATATAAGGTTTGACCATGTTCATCCAACTCTTCTGACCAACCCCTTGGAGGAGAACCATACTGACTATCTGACTGGCTGTAACAAGAACTGTGGTCGTTTTCTTCTGATGAAAGATGCTACAAGTAGTTGGAAACATACAAGGCAATTTTGAGAATGAAAGTGTTTAAAATCTGAAAGATCAAAGGTTATTTGACTAGGAAGAGAATAGTAATAAATTCAGGGAGTTCACATTTTTATACCTTATATCAGAGAGCAAGAGATGCATTTTTACAGTACAGAAATATTTGATAATTCCTAGGCAATTCAAAGTATTTTCAGCACAACTGGTTTATACTGATATAATTTTTAATTCTACTACACTAGATTTTAGTTACTGAATTTTAAACTCTGATCTAAATTTTATTCCCACAAATTTACATTACTGAATGAAGAGACTTGGCTTTAGTAATCTGGATTGTCTCAAAAATCTTGGGAGACATGCTACCTTGGTTTTCTGCCAACATCATAACTTTACACCTAAACCCTTTTCTTCCATTCCCAAATAGCATCTGGAAACACAATAATCATTAAGGAGAACTTGAAACTCCAATTGCACCTTTGTAGAGCCCAGTATTTCACAGTATTTATACAACAGGTTTTGTACAACAGGGACTGTAGTGATAGGACAAGGGGTAATGGTCTTAAACTTATGCAGAGGAAGTTAGATTCAACAAATAAGTTCTTTACTGTGAGGGTGGTGAGGCACTGGAACAGATTGCCCAAGGAAGTGGTAAATGCTCCATCCCTGGCAGTCCTCAAGAGCAGACTGGACAAGACCTTCAGCAACACTGTCCAGTGTAAGGGGGTTGGAACTAGATGATCTTAAGGTCCTTTCCAACCCAAACCATTATATGATTCTCTGAATGCCTCCTGAAACATTACGAATTCCCACTTGCTCTCCTCCTTCTAACTCTGATGCATGCCACAACAAGCAATGCAAAAGCAAGGTTTTCTACAAGGCACAGCTAGCTGAGGTTTAAGATTATTTTCTGAAAGTAGAAGTGAATTATAATATAAGGAACAAGTTTGGTGTGTAGAGTAGAAAAGATTTTTGCACAAACATGTCAAACCATTTGTTTCCTTGTAAGCCTTGTTCATCTCCTTGCTGACATTGTAGTATTATGCAAAGCATCCATTCCATGCACCAAAGAGAAAAAAAAAAAAACACACAAACCAACCAACCAACCAACAAAAAAAAGATCTCCCTGCGTATCTATGCCACAGACTCTTGAGGAATTCTGTGCACATTGGCTTTCACACTATCTTGGATCCTTGGCTGGTAGAAGGCATAACATTTTAGATGGAATATATCCTGCTATTCAGAAATCATAGTACTTAAATATTGAAGTCATGGTATTGATGTATGAGTACAAGTTGGAGGGATCATCTGCAGATGAGGAAGATTTACTGGAAGTCCTTCCATGAAAAGGGGGAAGAATGATAACAATAAAAAGCCACTTACAAAAAAGCAATCACCTTATCCATACTAAAACCAGGAGTCTTATCCAGGAAAAGGACATCCAGTGATAAATTAACAGACCATTGTCAGAGATACTAAAGTAACAGCCACAAACATTTTATCAGTTTACCTGTTGCTGCCACTAGCCTGTGGCAAGAAAATTTGGCTGTTCAAATGCTTGCAGATGTCAGGGCTGCTATGAAGGTCATTGCCAAAGGCAATGAAAGGGTCCCTTTTTCCCTTCTCTCTTCTTTCTGGCACTACCATTCCAGAGGTAGACAGCTACAACAGAGCTTCCAGCAATCTAAAATCTTTCAGCACTCCACAATTAAATTTTAAAACTAAATACTGTAATAGGCTCCAGATGAAATCCACCTAAACTATTCATATTTGAAAAGGTATGTAAAAGTGCATACATAGAAGAGTTCTTGATGTTTGCGTTTTCTTTCAATCAGAAAACTGATTAACCTAAGTACTGTTTAAACACAAGAGCACAATTTTAAGCATATTTAAATAGTAATATCCATCTCCCAGCTATTCCTTTGCTTTATCTGAATCACTGCAGTTCAGATAAAACACACACCAATGCCTGGCTCTCCCTAGCAGCTGACTGCACAGAATATATCTGCACATCAAATATTAGCCAAAATCTGCTTTTAAGATAAATAACTTCATGGTACGCTTCAACTCCCTTAAGCAAGGTCTGTGGCAAAGCTCTGCCCAAAGGTTTTTCAAAAGGTTTGCATAATGAAAAAAACCCCACATTGATACATCTACAGAACATGTCCATGGCCTGAAGGTAACATAGTCAAAAGCTTCTATGGCCAATTTCCAAAAGCTGGGGTGGATATACTCCTCTCACCAGCACTTGCTACCTTTGACCTAGACACTTGGCTAGGCAGAGCTTCTAGCAGGGTAATTTTAATGATCTTGTCTTCTGTTCTCTAGGGTGTCAATCACAGAATGAAGGCATTTCCTCAGAGTTAACACAATCCGACAACAAAATATTGCTCCTTTAACCACCCTTTCTCCCAGTTTGGTATCCAAGGCAGAAATCACTGACAAGTGAGTAAATTCAAATCTTCTAAGCAAATGGTCAAATAAAAAGCTACAACAAGGTATCTAATTAAACTTGGTTTATATTCATTATTATTTCACCTTTTCAATAATTCATTAAATAGAATTTGAACTTGAAGTCATATTTAAAAATGTTTTAAAAGTATTATAGAACATATTAATGTAAGTATAAATCTAAGTACAAAAATAAAAATCAATCTATTTTAATTTGATAGAAGCTTCAATTATGCCCTTTTTTATGTAAGAGAAAAGTGCTGTCAAACTCTATCTGGCTTTGACTCTAGAACTCTGGCATTCTCTACATCTATCTTGATCTCTAAATCCATCTTAATTCCCCTCTACAAAAACACTTTCCTCTAAGAAAAATATATCATACTTAAAATTATCTGCACCACAGAAATAACCCAGCAGTAGCAAACACCTCTATAACCCTTGCCTTTGTTTTACCATTTGACTGATATTGATAAAAAATAATTCCCCTTGCCTTTTTCAAGTCCCCATAAATCCTGCTCTAAAAGCGCTGTCACATTTCCCCTCCTCCCTCCCCAGAATGTGTCAAATACATTGGGAAAGATAACATTCTCTGTCAGAGAAGTTGCAAAGGTTGTCTTATTCTACTGTCATTTATAGTCCTATTAAGTTTCAAAATATATTCATTTTCCTTTGTTTTCCTTTACCTTTAAAAGAAAAGCTGCAGTACCTGTTTACTAACTTATTACTCTCACAAAGAGTTCATGTGCTCATTCTTGCACACAAAAGCAATTAAAGAGCTAAACTGTTTACAACTTCATACCAAGACACATGACCAAGAAGACAAATGAAGACATTCCTTGACACCCCAAAACTCAGCAATACCAAATTCCACAACAAAACAGCATTCATGTGCATTACAATCTCACTGCTTTTGGTCTCAGAACAACTACCTCATGATCTGCATGGCTCTGGGTATCCCCTTTATTAATGCTTGCATCTCGGCCCCACCGTGGAGGTTTCCAGGTTCGTTCCTGTGATCCTCTGTTGTAGTAATAACAGCGTCCTGTCGTATCTTTATGGGTTTCCCATTCCCCATTTATTTGGACCGGAGCACTTGTAGGTAGTGGTGGAAGTGCAGACTGAGATATTTTCAGTTCTTGTAAATTAGCATAAACTGGTGAATCAGGCCTCCCTTGGCTTGGTGGAGTAGTTGGCTATTGAGAGAAAATATGTATTGTTAAAGAGCAAACAATTTTAGAATGCTCCCTTACAAATCAGAATATACTGCAGTAGTAAAACAAACCAACAAACTCCCTTTTTTGTTGTTAGGTACAAAAGCACAAAGGACAGCCACGAGATGCTGGGGCATGAAAAACATTAAATTGTTAACTGTAAGGTAGAAAACACAAGACATTTATTACTGAAACAATTTTTCAGCATCTCTCAAGATGACATCTGATTATTATGTCTTACAGTGGACTTGAAAAACACTGGAATCATCATAAAAATAATTATATGCTTGCCTTGTTGAAAAACTTCAACTTTATAATGCAAGTATTGCTCAGGAACCATAAACAATCTGATCTTGTTCAATACATAGCGTTTCTGAGATGCCACTTCTTAGCCAAAGACAACACGCTTGTGAGATGGGCTGATGCCAACCTCATGAAGTTTAAACATGCCAAGTACAAGGTCCTACACCTGGGTGGGAACAATCCCAGGCACAGCTACAGAGCAGCCCTGCAGAGAAGGACTTCAGAGTGGTGGTCGATGAGAAAATGAACATGAGCTGCCTTCAGTGTGTGCCAACTGTATCCGGGCCTGCATCAAAAGCAGCGTGACCAGCAGGTCGAAGGAGGTGATCCTGTCCCTCTACTCTGCTCTCGTGAGACCTCACCTGGAGTACTGTGTGCAGTTCTGGTGTCCTCAACATAAAAAGGACATGGAGCTGTTGGAACAAGTCCAGAGGAGAGCCACGAGGGTAATCAGGGGACTGGAGCATCTCCCGTATGAAGACAGGCTGAGAGAGTTGGGACAGCTCAGCCTGGAGAACAGAAGGCTGCATGGAGACCTCAGAGCAGCCTTCCAGTATCTGTAGGCTGCCTATAGGAATGCTGCAAAGGGACTCTTCTTTAGGAACTGTAGTGACAGGACAAGGGGTAACGGGTTCAAACTTAAGCAGGGGAGGTTTAGATTGGCTGTAAGGAAGAAATTCTTTACTGTAGGGGTGGTGAGGCACTGGAATGGGTTGCCCAGGGAAGCTGTGAGTGCTCCATCCCTCGCAACGTTCAAGGCCGGGTTGCACAGAGCCTTGGGTGACATGGTTTAGTGTGAGGTGTCCCTGCTTATGGCAGGGGGGTTGGAACTAGATGATCTTAAGGTCCTTTCCAACCCTAACTATTCTATGATTCTATGGTTCTTCAACTTTTCCCCCTCACTTCTAGTACAGATGTGGAATGTAAACCAGCATTTTTTACCTTCTCAGTAAGACCTAAGCAGACAGTTCAGCTGGAAAGATGAGCCCAGTGTTAGGACTAACCCTGGAAAACACCTGGATGGTTTACCTGTAAGTTTTTCCAAACAGATGCTTGTTTAAACATATTTTAGGCAATAGCACCGTGTGTTCTGATTACCACTCCTCTAACAGAAGTGGGCGATCTTATTCACCTAATTTTATTTATATACATGCATCCAAGCAAAACAACAAATAACTGCAACAAAAAAAAAACAAAACACCAATGGCAATTTCTCATTAATGAACAGTTTGCTAATATAGAGGCCAGCAGAAAGCATAGTTAAAAGTCCATGGCACTCACTGAAACCATGAGTACTTTCAAATAAGCCACTAAAATGTTTAGGAGAGAAATACACTTTCAGATGTTCAGTTTTTGAAGCATAATACACATATACAAAACACCATGCAGAATGTAAGAGATCGTGAAAGCAGCTTGTTATTAAACCAAATTGAATAATTTCCTGATAATGCACTGCCATCTCTATTTTAGGCCGTATTATTTAGGCACTCTAAAGGAAGGAACTGTAACTTATACCATCCCTTCCCCCTGTTTGGTTTTAATTCAGAAGCTTTGCTGCAGGCAAGTCCTTGTGCCTCTTGTTGCATTTTCACAGGAAAAAAATAACATATTGCATTACATAAAAGATCTTTTATAATGTACTTTTAAACATTAAAATCAAAAGCTGCTAATCTAGGCCACATCTATTCATAAATTAGACCAGGGTTTGCTGAGGCAAGGCAGCATACCATACCACACAATCAGATATAAACTGATTGCATCAGAGCTAGAACCAAATATGGGCAATATCCCCAACCAAAAGAGGGAACAGCTAGAGGGGAACTTAATAAGATTAAAACAGGCACAGACTTGTTTTCTATGCCTTTGAAAGAGAAAACACAGCTTACTAGATATAGCAAGTACAGTATGTTTAAGGCAAACCACAAAGGAGAAAAAACAAAAAGCTTCAGCACTGCCAAAATCATAGAGCCAGAACCAATTAGTATCCTCCTCTACCTAATTCGAAGAAGTAAAAATCTGTCACAAAATGTGATGAGCAGTAAAAGACTACTTCTCTACTACCCAAGTCTTCTCCTCCTCACCCCTCCTTGGTTTTTTTTGATGAGGGTGGAATGGTTGCCCTTGAGAGAATTCTACTATGAACAAAACATGACTTCACTATCTTTGAGGATGAATATCAATTTCCCGGGATGCAAGGAGAGCAACTTTGAGGTCTCCCCATTCAGTATCACAGTTTCTGCCTTGGTTGCCTGATCACAGAATCTTAAAAAGGTTTGAGTTATAAAGGACCTTAAAGATCATCCAGTTCCAGCCCCCTGCCATAGGCAGGAACACTTCCCACTAGACCAAGTTGCTCAAAGCCCCATCCAACCTGGCCTTGAACACTGCCAGGCATGGGGCAGCCACAGCTTCTCAAGGCAGCCCTTTCCAATGCCTCACCACCCTCACAGTAAAGAACTTCTTAATATCTAATCTAAATCTACCTCCTTTCAGTTTAAAGCCATTTCCCTTTGTCCCATGAGCCTGCAGAACTGCATTTCCCACACAAATCATCCTACCATTAAACCACTGAGCTTGTCATCTGAATCTACAACATACACCTGCACTGGTGAACGCACAAAGCCTCAAGTTCTTCCTCTATTTCAAGGAAGTGTCAAAAGCAGCTCCATCAAGAGCCTGGCTGCTGCAGCAGGAAGCTGGTGGTTTGCACAACACTCCTGTTCTCCTAAAGCTGCTCTTCCCCACAAGACAGTAAGAATGCTTTGTTATCTGGCCAACATCTGCCAATTGCTTTTTTAAGACAGACAATGAGGTGCCATTATTAAAATCTGTGTATTAATAAAAGCATTTTTCAAATAGAAAGCTTATGAAAAAGAATACTCAATACAGTTTCTGAACTTTTTCTTAAACCTTAAACAAATATGGCTCAGGTTTCACACTGAGTTTTTCAATGCTTTCAGCATTATAACCAGAACAACTTTAGATAAAACTGCAGGACATGTATGTACTAAGCCAATACTGGAAGCCCACAGCCAAGATACTGCCATGTAACTCATACTAATTATGTTTTAAACAATAACATGTAATCAGGGGGTTTCTTCTGAATGGGTTTTACTTCCAAACTCAATATACTGATTTCCAGCTTCCAAGGGAAAGCCAGAACTTTCGCCCTCAACAGCAAAGAAGACAGCTAACTGTCCTGCCAACTGAGCCTCCAGCTACTCAATCACTGTTGCTCTCTCTTCTGACAGATTTTTCAGGGAGAATTACAGTTAAGTCCAAAAGGCACCTGTAGGTTACTGCTTTCAGCAAAGCACAAAAAAAATGCAAAGCCATTAATCTATCTACAACACCCAGCTTAGCTCACAAGTACGTCTCTGAGGGATACAACTTTCTTATCAAAAGCTGTTTTAACTAATCACAGCACACAGTAATACTTCCTCATACCTCAAGCCACGCAACTAAGTTATGTTATTGTATCTAGAATAACGCTCAGTTCAAAAGCACCCAACCTCATCAAGGCTAATTTTGAAGAATTTCTCATTTACGGATGAGGAAAGCAGCTTTTAGAAAGCTCAACGTTTCCTGAAATTAACTTCAGCATACTTTTTACATCAGTGCTGGCAGGAAGGTCAATAGTCTCCCCCCCAACCTGAGAAGGAGAGCCCTGCAAAGGCAGGTCACACCAGATGTCCCAGGCCCAGCAATCCTTTGCCATTTCATTTCAAATGTCTGTTTTAAGTTAAAGACTTTGTTCTGCAAAAACCTTTAGTAGTTTCAAGCCAAAAAGCATTTAACTACATTCCTTTAATTTACCAAACCCATTACTCATTACCAAGGTATAAATCCGAGTATGTAAAGCATTATCTATATCAAAGTAGCTTCTGACTACTTCCATGGCTGTTTTCCCAAAACCAGACATGTTAAGGGAAAACTTAAATATACACTAATCACTAAACAGCTAGTATGCACATAAGGACTTACATCTAGAACTTCATTCCCTGAGTTTTGCTTTTGCACTAACAAGCTCTGAATGCTCATAAACATAGAAATAAATCTACTAAAAGAGACTCTGTCTTCTTACTATCAGAATCACAAGAACACATCCTTCAACATGCCCATGCATGAGCACACAAAATGCCTTACACTCAAAACATTTTCAACATTCATTTGTTATTTGATATGCTTTTCAGACTTTTCATGTTGCTTTCTCCTGCTAGGAACAGGGAAGGCCTCTTACTAAAAAAAGTGATAAACTAGAAAGAAATACTTCCATGGTGCTGCAAATTGAATGAAAATAGTACCGGCATTAAGCATTACGACAACTTTATTAACATGAGGACCTCTTTCTGAGCTCAATAATGCTCTGTATTAACACTTTAGAAATCTGTCATGTTTAAGTTCAGTCTCACAGAAAAGTTTGCTAGCTCTAAATCCTTGCAAATCGACCAGGAAGAGTTTCCTGCAGGCAGGGCAAAGTTTTCTGGATGAACACACAACATTCTTCAAACAGAGACTGTACACACAGCTTTTTCAGAAGCTAGTTTTTACACTGGCACAGGAGGAAGCAGATATGTGCCTTTAAATAAAACAGCCTGTTAATCATTCATGAATGAACAGTCAACATTTTCAACAAAGGCCACAAATACTCTATCAGGCCTCTTAACACTTGAGCTCAGCGCAATGAAAAGCAAACTTAGCATACTTCACAAGGCACTTTTCATCACCAAAATGCATATCAACTTCTCAGAAGACACCTTAAATTTCACTGTTACCTTACACAAATGGCTTTTTTTGCAGATGGCAGTATTTGTTTAAGCATTCAAAACCAAAGCAAACTTTAAAAAGGTTCAGCACATTGAACATTTTGTTCTGGGAGAAACACAGACAACAAATCTCTCTTCCCTATCCACCACCTAAAAATGCTTTTGGTTTATTTTCATGCAATGAGAACATACTGCACTGAGGATGCCAGCAATTAGAGACAGAAAACAAAGTTTCCTTGAAACTGACAATTACTTTTTTCCTTTTAGAGCACTTAAATCCAAGACAAAAAATTCTGTTTAAGAAACTGCAGTGCTAGCCTGCAAAACATGACCTACCACACATCATTATCCCTCCTTTACAGAGAAATTGCTTTAGTTGTTGTGCCTCTGTTTGCAGCATTGCTTAGTGTAATGAATTTGAAATTAAAAGCTTCCATTACAGTAGCAGCGTTTGGATTGCTGAAACTAGCTGCTAAAAATGGGGAAAGAAAAAGACAAACCGAAACAAAAAAACACCACCACAAACCTCATCTTAATACTCTTATGTACAAGAAACAGAGATTGTCCACATTCATGTTCGATTTACACTGAAGGAAAACCAGGGAATACTAGCTCTTTGGAGCAGCAAACCTAAGAAAGGCGAACAGGCACCTCCCACAGCATCCCAACACGGAATGAAGCATCCCAGTTCCCTCAACAACCAAGCTTCTTGCCAAGGAATTGCCACTGTCCTTTTAGGAAGGCCTGGAACTTCAATACCAGCTTTATTCAACAGGAATGATCTAAAAGAAACCTCAAAAAAAAAAATCTACAGTTTCATTTTCATGAAGGGACAGCTTCAACTGGAAGAATTAGCTCATCCCCTCCTTCCTCTTTCTGCTGCTGGCTTATGTTTTCACAAACATGTTCTGAACCCTACTTTCTTTCTAACATACTTAGGCACATTTAAAATGTTCTGTAATACCCAAAAATCCATGAGAGATATTTTTCAGCAAGTCCTCTACTACCTCAGAGGTGAAGACAGCAACTAATTTAATAAGCCAAATTGAAATGGGAACCTCAAACAATTTTTTATGCACTAACCTTTTCCAACCTTAACTGGGTAAGTCACTAAGCCTAAGGAGTACATAAAAAAATGGCAGTGAACATTATATACCTGTTAATATTTGATTATAAATGTCAGACAGGTCATAAATATTATTTAGCTGCACCAAAGTTCTCACATTCAGTTGTTATACCATTACAAAGTGAGAACTAAAAAAAGAGACATCCTGTACAAATCATTCAAAGATGGCTTCATAAAGGCTGCTCACCAGTGAAGTATTCTAAATGCCACAATTTAAAATTAAGCAGACACATTCAAAATAACTTTTTTTAAATGGCTAGCTAGTAACTTTGTTACATCAAAACCAGTAAAATCAGGCATCTGATCTAGTTGCTAGTTCTAACTTTAGTCAATTTTGCTTTTTACTTCGACTGAATTACAGGCTGAGCTACTACTTCTATTTCTGGAGACATTTACATATAATTCTTTTTAATATAAATACATCTATTAATACTTTGTTTTACAAAACAAAGAGTCTTAGTAGATAGAACATCATGTTCTGCCAGAATGCACTCGTGTTATTTCAGCCATTTAACTTCCCTTCTGCTTCAGCTCTCCTGTAACACAGGCAAAAAATCAAATTCCCAGAGTTGCCAAAAATATAAATGTTTATCTGGTGATATTGTAAACCCTATCAATTTAAAAAAAAAAAAAAAAAATTAAAAAAATTCAAGATGTATAAAAAAAA
>NDXB01008283.1:0-68841 GCA_002631895.1 Agapornis roseicollis
TTTTTTTTTTTCTTTTTCCCTTTTTTCAGCTGTTTTTAGAATAGGTTGTTCTAGTGAGCTGCAGCCCTAGATGGCCAGGAGCACAAGGGTGTAATTCCACCAGGAGGTTATTCAGTGACAAATGACCCCAGATTTCCATGTGCATTAAAGTCCCTTTTGCAGGCCTGGAGGCAGCACTGGAGATGGGCAGGCTCTGATCAAGACCCCAGCATGGAAATAAATCCCTTCATCCCAGTGTGCCCCAACCACCACTAAGCACAGCTGAAATATACAGCGCCAGCCCTGAAACATTCTCTGTATAAAATTGTTTTCTCACCTGGAGTTACTATAATCCCCAGCTCTGAGTGTTAAAGAATATCTCCTAAACCTGCTCAAGCTCTGCAGCACTTGGAGGATTGAACCTCTACAGGTGAATGCACAAATCTCATATGAAATCTGTCCACCTCCTCTTAAGTAGGAAGAGGTCTGAGCTGCTGTGAAAGGAACACAGATTTAAGCCACAATGCCTGTGCCGTTACCTCCAAATTGATAAAGATAGCTTCCATGTCTTGGGGAGTCAGTACCAGCCGCAGTGGGTTCATATAGTTCTGCAAGAGGTAAATGGAAAAGGGACTGAAACACTGGAGAGGCGAGGACAAGGAGCGGTTGTGCAAAGGAGGGGGTCCTGCTTTACCGGCTGCAGTTGGCTGGCAGGGAGAAGCCGGGTTTTAACCAATTTAAGCACTTGCAAAGGCAGATAATGACCACGTGTTTGTCCAACCCAGGCCAGGAGCCCCCTGAGCTCCCCGTGGCACTTCCAGGCATAGGGAGGTGCAGGACCTCCACCCATGGGTGGGCACAGCCCCTGTCCCACTGACCCCAGAGGGGATCGCACACACACAGATCCTTCCCTCACTGCAGTCAGGAATAGCTCAGCTCTTTGATTATCTCACCGGAATTCTGCCCTTGGGAAGGCACCGATAATGTGATTGCTTTGGAAATGCCTTTCTGAACAAATACATATTAATAGAAACGTTCCCATGACTTGTAACTACAAAACCATCCCTCATGCAATGAGCCAGAGACAGGACCCTCTACCCATACCCCACCATCAGAACCCACTAGGCCTTTACGAGCTGCTTTAATGGAAAGCTGTAATTTAACTTTTTCTTTGGGGTGAACCAGGAGGGCTCTGGCTGTTTCCAAGGAGCAAGGGTTATTTATGTGAGTGACATGTACATTGGGACAATCTCATGGACAATGGGAAATGTTATTCCAGCGTGCCGGCTTCCCTCACATTGTATGATCTTTCACGGGAACTCGCAGCAGACAGAGGCAAATAACTGCAAAAGGGGAGGAACCAAAAGTGCTTTGGGGTGATCGGAAATGGCACCTAGATTTTCACTATTGTTCTTCATTCCTGCTGCTTTCCTTGGAGCAGAAACCATGCCAAGCTCCAGCCATGCCCACCACTTCGCTGCTGTGCTGAGGTGCTTGTTCTTATTTTGATTTGAAAGACACAACGATAACTTGTGAAACCCCATAAACCCTGTGAATTTAAGCAGCAAAATGCTACTTTTAATCCAATTAGCTCCAGTGAGAAATCAGCACTTCTGAAAAACACCCTGAATGAAGAAATGACCCCATAGCAATCACAGCGATGAGATCTGCAGGCTCCACTCCTATGGGCACGCACAGTAGTTGAGCCTCCAGCCTGGGCAGGGAACACAGTGGGATGGGTTCAGCCTCTTTCCAATAGGCAGCGAGCAGACAAAAATGTGCTGGTTTGCTCCTGCAGTTACAGGCTGCACATTTGTGCCTGTCAGGATGGGTTTTCTGGATCTCCCTCCTCTCCAGCTTTACACATGAACACATTGATCCTGCCCCAACATCTGCCAGCTCTCACTGCGACAACCAGTACAGCAAGATTAATGTGAGACCCAGTGATGCCGGGAAGGTGATGGCACAGAGGAGATGGCTCAGTTCTTACCTTTTCTATATCTTCAAGTGTTTTGTAATATTTGGCCTCAGTTTCTTGGATTTCTAGCAAACAGCAATTTCTTTTGTCATCTTCTGTCATTCCCATTTTCTAGAAAAAAGGAAAACCAACACGTAATAACCTCAAGGTGGTCCAGCCACCTGCTCATGCAGCACAGAACTCCAGTTCAGGCTTCCATGAGATCAAACTCAGAACCAGCTCAAGCCTGGGAAGTCAGGAGAGCTCTGTTACTGCTTTATGTTAGAGAAAACTATTCTTATCCAGAAAAAATGAGGAAGGATCCTGTCTGTACTATCCAATACATTTCAACACATTCAAAATGATTGAGCAGTGGGGTTTCAATGCACTTGCGCAGGAACAGGGACCCTCTGTACACCCCTTTACAGCCCTTAGTTCAGACCTATGTGCTTGATAGAAACCCGTATTTCAATCAATGCATCTTACCTGCATGTATCTGATCTGAAGCATGCAGAAATACAAGAACTGAATTAGCATGACACACACATAACTGCAACAAACCTTTACAATCCCGACACTTGGCCAGACACGGGGGTGCTTCTATTTAAAATAGACTTTATTGCTCTGGGAAGGGGAGGAAGGGAGTCGGAGCCATCAGCTCCATCGCTGTGCAGCAGTGTGCAGGAAAACGGACAACACTGAGAAGGGGACAGTGGTAAATTGCCAATCACTGACCCGAGCCCTGCACTACCTGGCTGGCCCCTGGTGCCCCTCAGAGAACCCCTTCTGGGCTGGTCCCATCCCACCTGAGCTCACTTTTACTGCTTGTGAAGGAGCTCAGTTTCAGGATTCAAAGCATTCACTCCCCTGCAGCATCACCTGTCATGGGTGCATGGTTCTTTATTCACTTGAACCCTCCCACTTCCCCTCCCATCAAGGTGCAGCTTTAAAAAAGCAGATAAATTGTTACCATGGGCTGCTGAACTTCCACTCGGATGATATCTTCATAGATATCATCGCCTTCATCCTCGCAGGGGACGCAGTCGTAAATATCCTCCCCCAGGTCATGTTCACTGGAACGAGAAGGGAAGTGATTTGCCTGTACTGCCATGGTCACTGCCTCTGCCCCAGGCCAACCAGTGACTGCCCTGGCACAAGGAGGACAACCATGACAATACAAAAAAGCCTACAGCGCTGATGTGCTCAGCCCACAATCTCTGCATCAGGAGACTCCATTTTCCCAGGTCAGTACCCACTGCACATCTCTTCCTGCTCACCAGACACTGGGAAAGGAGAAAGGCATGGGCAGGGATGGCAGCCAGGACACTGCTCTGAGCCCTGTGCTGAGCATGTGCCGATGCTGCTCCAGCATCATCCGCCAGCCCTGCTCCTGCAGAGTTTGTGCTCATCCCATAGAGCACTCAGTGAGACCATCGAGCTGCTGCAGCCACCAGGGCCAGCCCCACCTGCCTCCGGAGCTGCTCATCTCCTGCCTCCTCTTCAGGACAGGGAGCAGCTCCTGTGCCAGTGGCTTTACCTACATTACAGTTAGAGAATACACTTTAGTGGGCTGGATGTTGGCATGTTAAAGCACTGCCTCACTCTTGGTCTGATCATGCTTTTTTCTAACAAAAAGACCTCCTTCATGCAAAAAAACATCACTCCCTTCCCCCAGTGGGGACTGCAAACTGCTGAAGGAGCCCATGTCCATTCAAAGCAGTAATCACTAAATAATCACCCCATGACTCCATGCACAGATAGAAGCACCCCAGCCCTGCTTCGCTGAGGGGGAGTGTGACAAGGCTGTGCAGGACCCACAGCAACACCCGGACCAGCCACAGCCCCACTTCCCTCCAGTCCAGGTTTAAAAGCTCCAGATCCAGCTTCTCTGGGGATTCACTGAGTCCCATAAAGCATGATCACTGCACTGATGGGCAAACTGGGCGATTTTACCTCTAATGATACCCAGAGGAGGGGAGTGCTCTCCTGGTCACCATAAGGTGAGCTCGGCTGATGCGCAGCCTGGTGCTGCTCAGCCCCAGTTCTGAGCAGAGGCCAGTGATAATGTTTACAACAAAGATAAAGTAAGCAGCAAAAGTCACGCTCTCAGAATCAGCCACATCACTTTGGAGATGCCCCTGCAAGCACCTGCTTGAAAGGCATCACCAGAGCTCAGTTTGTGTTTCAAGCTGATGCTGTGAGGTACTGAGCTGCCATCTGAGCTTTTGCAGCCCTGCCAGGGACTCCCAAGTCTTAGAACACTTCTGAAAATTCAACCCATAGTAAATACCAATTAAGAGCAGTAATTTTAGCTCTCAGATCCACAGGTGTTGATTGCTAACGGCTCCTACTGAAGTCAGCCCCATGGGATCAGCACAGCATGAAACGCTGGAATATCAAACAGAGCTCGGTGTTTTATGAGCTGTCTCATTCAACATGGGTATTAATTACAGACAAATATATTTAGGTGTAGAACTGCACTCAAACTGTAGCACTTGACATCTCTATACTACATAGCACAGGGCAGCAGAGTACATCTGCTTGCAAAACTGGGCTTTATTTCTTTTCTAAATACAGTTATTTCTATTTTTATAAACAGATTTATTTAATAAAAATTTGGGGATTTTAAATAAATACACTGGCATGATGTATCCATCCCATTCTTCCTGAATGATGCATTGCAGCTGCTGTAATAATGCCTACTAATAGCTGGTGATCCATCTTCCCCTTCCCAAGTGTCGCTGTCACCAGCATTATCTGTACCAATATTTATATTCTCTTACTCCTTATCCAGACTGAGTAACTCCCAGATCCTGATGAATGTTCCTGCCCGCACCGCTCGGATTGCTGCCTGCCTCTCCACACATCACTCCTCTGGCTTGAGGGCCATTCGGGAACGTATGGTTGGGTTAAAGTCCTGAGCAGGAGACTGGCTGGTGTGACCCGCCTGCAGGAGAGCTGCAAGATGCTCCTGCTGGAGCTGAGCCCTGATGCCGCTCAATGGCTGGTATGGGTCATGTGCAAAGGAGAGCAGAACATCTTGAGATGACCCCGGAGCCCCGCATCCTGAGCATCCTCTCCTCACACAAGCACAACCAGGTGCCACGTCCAATCCTCAGACCCCAGCCTCGTGCTGCACAGGGGCCTCCTCTCATCCATCACCAAGGAGCCACCAGCTCTGGTCCACAGCTGGGCACACACCAGGACATCACTGTGAGGAACCCAGCAGGCAGCGTGAGATGCTGACAGGGTTTCACTAAATCTCAGGCGGCCTGGAGAAGGATGGGGGTCCCATGGACCTCCCCCAGCCTGAGCTCCTCTGGACCACCAGGAATGGGGCAGAAATGCCCACCAAGAGACAACACAGCAGATTTGCCCACAGAGCTGCCAAGAGCCGTATGACAGATACTGCACCCATCATATGCAGCCACATCCTGACATCACTTCGCCACTTTCATTACTCTATCAAAGGGGCTCAGCCCCACTGTTTCACTCTCTCTGGCCCATCCACATCAGTACAAGCACTTCCCATCTCCAATTTCTGGCACCAGGCAAAAATTAGGAATGACCCCCTTGTCCTGGGGCCATCTGGAAAGACACCTCCACTTCAGAGTCTAGGGGAGAGGCACCAGAGATGCTCAAACCCAACAGCCATGGTGGTATTAGAACAACACCACCTTTGTCCAGCAGACCCTTACTTATTAAACCCATTCCCAGTACACCTCTGAGGAACACCAGAGGTGCTGCTTTTATGGGGAGCAGTAAAACGTGCAGATGAGCCTCTCCTGGCACGTGCACAGCAGCTGATGCTGCTGCTTTGCTCGCGTTGATCTGCGTCAGTCTCTGCACTTTGTCTGCCAGGGTTGCAAATACACACAACCCCCTCCCCATCATGAAAAGAGAACAGGCATTGGGATGATTTTAGCCAGTGGCAGCCTAAGAACACACTGGTGTTAAATGCCATAAGGGAAAGGAGAGCAGGGCAGGTATTTTCCATGTTCAGCACAGACCCCTGCTGTGGGAGGCAATAAATTCAGCATCCCAAGCATGTCAAGCCTAGACTGAACAACCTGAGCAAGGAAAGCCATATCTTCACCTTATTCTTCACAAAGAAAAGCAATTTAGTCCTCCAATAAATGAAGCAGAACTTGCGAGTTACCCACGGGTATCAGAGCCTACGATCTACTGCCTGGATTAGGAGATACATTGACAGCTCTGGGTTTAGCAGGGGATTTTATCCACCCTTCAGAATTCATGCCAGCATCTGCAATTACTGCTATTGGGATGGATGGAACCAGCTTTGGGCTGGCAGCATCTTGCCTTGCCAGGAAAGCTTTTCATACCTAAGGCAATTTCAGGCAAAACCAACGCTTTTGGCTGAGCTCCTCCTCCCTTGCCATGCCTGCTCAGTACATGCCCAAGCAGGCAGCAGCCATGCCAAGGAGCAGCTTCCTTAGCAGTGGGACTGGTGCCAAGCTGCTGCCTCGGAGTGAGGGACAAACGGATACAGGAGGGAGCTGGGGAAGGGCAGGGTCCCTCCATGATTCCAGAACCTCCCAGTGCCATTCCCGCAGATAGGAAGCCAAAATTGAGTTAGTTTGAGGAAGAACCTCACTGCTGTGGGTGAAGGCACTGGTCCACCATTCCCACTGCTGGAAACCAGCGTGGATGAGGAGGGTAAGCAGGGAAGCTCTGGGGGTCTTAGGGGCCACTGAAGAACCTCTTAATCCATTAAAGCTGTTCTGGGAATTTGATGAGTTTGTACCAGGCTCAAGAATTCATGGATGAGCCCAAGCAAGGCCTCAGGGCAAACCCACCACACCACTGCTCTCGCTCTGAACCACCAGAACCACCAAGAGCAGAAGTCAGAGAAGGAGCAGGGAGAGGAGCTAAAATGCGACAACCCAAACACAACTCCAGATTTCCAGCCCTGCGGCTGAGGTTCAGAGCCAGAAGACCTCAGAACCCTGCCAGGTCCCGGCTGGAAAGGAATCTGCAGGCTCCCCAGGATGGCTGCCAGGCTCCAGTTCACCCCAGTAGTCCTCCACTTTCTCATTCTTCCTCTGCACTTACAGCTATAAATACAGAGTTCATCCGACCAACCCCCTCACTCAGGGTTCCTGTCAGACAGGGACAAGCAGAGTCCTGTATCTGCAGCACATCTGGCAGGCTCGGTTTGCAGGGCAAGGGAGTACAAGGTGTGCAGCCCTTGGACTCGAGATCTTGCAGGGTTTTAATTAGCCAGATTGTACTTGGATGGGGACATGTGTCTGGAAATAGCAGGGGAAGCCTTTTGCCATCTATTCTACTCAGCTCTTATGTTCCCCATTCAAAGCAGAACATTATAATCCCAAGAATGAGCCTCACCCGGTTACAGCAGCTAGCATGATCCCAGCAATGGCAGTAGCAGCACACATAAAAACCTATACTGTGACAAAGAAGAAAAGACACATTTACAAGTGCAAAGGCTCGAGTGCTGTGTCCCACAGAGCCATTCACTTAACTGGCTTTTCCAAAACTACAAAACTCAGGAGAAAAGTGGCAGCTAACTTATCTCACCTTGGCTCCTCTACTCAGTACTTCTTTAAGATGCTAGAGGAATTCTGCCGAGCACACCACTTGGAAGATGCAAGGAGGCAACGCTGGTGACAGCAGTGAAAGAAGGAGAAACTTCAGCAGGAAGCTCATGGCAGAAGACAGTTTGGTGGCAGAGTCTGTGCCCCCTGAGCTGCATCGCTTGAGGAACTGCGGCCAGGCAGATCTCCTGCAACTCCCCTTCTCTATGGTGAAAGGTTTGGGAACACCTCACTACCCCCAGTGCTTCTACTGGGGACAAATCTCCAGTGAGATGCAGCTCAGAACAAGACCTGGGAACACCAACCTGTGGGATGAAGTTTCTGGCTCGAGTGCAGGGTTTGTGGGGAGCATCTGTTGAAAACACTGGCTTTGCCCTTTTTACAACACCACAACTTCTCCCCTCAAACGAATTCCCTTTGAAAGGCATAAAAAAAAGGTAGAAACCATGCAAATTAAATGTTTCATGTCAAACTATTCATACCAATTCTGCCTGCCTGAACTCCTCAAGCAGCTACAAAACAACCCAAAACCCACGGCACATGGTGGGTGTAACCCACTGAACCTGCTGGGCTTTGTGCCAGCACAGAGGGACAGTGCCATAAAGTGCAGAAGGTTCATGGCAGGAAATATTCCAGTGCTGTGAAGAGGACCTCTCATCAGTTTAATGAGAGAAAATAACTGGAGAGAGATTAAGTGGCAGCAGAGCAAATCTAACTTAAATGTGAAGTGTAACTTCAGAAGCATCAGGTGGTTTGGGGCAGCTGAAACAGCCACCAGGGATGGAAAGCGGTCGGTGGGGAGGATGCCCAGCAGCCACATGGGAAGCAGCAGCTCGCATCACTGCAGACCTGCAGGAGCATCCTCAGCACAAGCACCAGTGTCACTGACTGCAGGGGCCGGCTCCCACCAGCAACCCCGGCCCGGCTGCTGCGCTGGGGTCAGGGCTCGCTGGGACAGAGCAGGCAGCAGAGGGGGCACGGCCCTTCCCCGCTCCCCCCAGCAGGGAGGAGGCTTTGCCGGCAGAGGCAGCCCCTGCCATCTGCCCTGGCCCTGCCATCTGCCCGTGCTGCAAACGGAGGGGCCAGCGGGCTGGGGACAGGGAAACAGAGAACTCCCAAGCTCCCCTGACACCCTCTGTGCTGTGCCCCCCTCCCCAGCACCAGCTGCTCTCTTGGCCTCTGCGCTGGGGTTTTGTTGGGGTTTTTAAATACAGAGCTGCTTCCAGACAGTTCTCTGCCTTGACCTGCTGGTGGCTGCCCCAGCGCCAGGGAGCCGCACGCAGCCCAGTGTAACCCCTGTGATACTCAAAGTGAGCACCAAACCGCTCTGTTTGGGGTTGAAATGAGGAGTTTTGATGCTCTCCAAAACAGCCGCTTTTACCAGCCCCCAAAACGCCTTGTTAGAACCAGATCAGTATTTAACCTGAGCTTACCCCAGCAGCACAACACCCAGAGACAGCTCCCTTTGGGACACTCATCTCTCTCAGAGGTGCTGAGGCTACCCGCATCATCCCTCCTCGGCCCAGAAGGCTGGGCACTCGCAGCAGCAACTTTTACAGTGGTTTTATAGACAGAAACATTCATCCTGCCAAAATGATCCAGAGGAAAAAGCCAGTCACTCAGCTGCACTGACGCACCATGACAGCCTGGAAAAAGCACCCCAAGGTTGGGGGGTCTCTCCTCCAAAAAGGAGGATTGCTGTGTCCAGCTCGGTCATGGTTCCTTTCCTGAACTGGGTAGCTTCACTGCTTGTGTGAAAATCACTTCCTTGCCTCCAATGAAGCATTTTGGATGTACTTGGATCTTGCCAAGGTTGCTGGATCATCAGCAATATTAAATGCAAAGATGCTGGAGGGACTGAATCATGCCCAGCTCGTGAATGATGCCTTTGTTCAGCTGTTTGGAGATTGGCAGCAGCAAAGAAAGAGCTTTTCTGATGTGGTCCCACGTTTGCCAGCACCCAGCAGCAGCATCTCCTTGTCAAAGGAGAAAGGGGGACTCTTGCTGATGGGTCTGCAGGCAGTGGGATGGCAGCACTGGTACTGAGGGGCTCTTGGGGTTTCTACACTTAGGGGTGAACCACGTCCCTGTTCCATGGCTTGCGTTTCCATGCACAAACTGGCTGCACCGGGAGCACAGACTTGGATGAAGGAATTATTCCAACACCCCCATGATTTACAGGAGCCTTCCCCCAGGGGTCCTTACTGATGATGCAAAGAAGAGGATTTTGCAAAGAATGGGAGGAAAGAGAATGTCAGAAATTGGAGACAACATGGGACAAAGCAGAGCAATTGAGAAGGAATAAACCTTGAAGCCATCCAAGTGCAGGACTTGGGCATCCCAGACCCCCTCACAGAGGAACCAACTCACAGCCACGAGCAAAGGTCCAAGGAACAGTTTGGGAAGCTTCACCTGGACCCCCTGCAGGAGCCACCAGCGCTGGGTGCGAGGTCACAGACAAACCCTTCTCCAATTGAAAGCACATCTACATGTGAATATCAGGAATAAAACCCAATATTAAAGGGATTTTCAGAACTTTATGAGAGGGAGAGAAAAATGTTCTTGAAAGGATCCCTTTATAAGTTAAAATGTTATTAAAGGGTAGCTGCTGGAGCAGTTGGGGAGCGGGGGCTTCCAGGGTGCTCCCTTCCCTCAGCTAGTAATTTATGATTTACTTTTGTAATAACTGAAGCCATAAGGAACTCATTGGATTAAGCAGCCTTATTATTTATGTTGTGGAGCACTAATATTTAACTGTATAAAGCCACATATCCACCCATGCAGACCTTCCCTCCAGATGAAACAGACTGCACTTCATAAGTAAAACCCTGGTTGGTGGGAACGCTGCCATCGAATGCCGATAGCGCCCACATTTCACCATGTATTGCTGTAGTTCAAGGTTGCTTTTAAAAGCCTGTTATATCATCACCATGGGCAGCAAAACACCAGAGACCCAGACAAACACAGACACAGAAACCACACCAGCATTGCCCCACAGCCCCCCAAGCACCAGGGACAGGCGGGACAATCACTGGTCTGAATCCCCTGTGATTTCAGCTGGTGTGGTCACAGGGGATGCAGACCCGTGTGCCAGCACCTGCACAGCACCAGAATGCCATGGGGGCGTCCAGCACTGAGTTAGCAATGGGTACCCTCCTNCAAGCACCAAGGCGGGACAATCACTGGTCTGAATCCCCTGTGATTTCAGCTGGTGTGGTCTGAAATCACGCACAGGGGATGCAGACCCGTGTGCCAGCACCTGCACAGCACCAGAATGCCATGGGGGCGTCCAGCACTGAGTTAGCAATGGGTACCCTCCTGGACCCAGTGAGCAGCTTGGCTTCAGCCAGCCCAGAGGACGGATCCCAGCCAGGGGTCTTGCAGCTAACAATGGGTTTAGCAAGCAGAGGAGCTCCTCACGGGCTTAGCCCCCCTGCTCCCCTAATAAGCTCCTCATACACTCAACCCTATTGCAAGTGATACCTCCCAGGGCTATAGGTGGGAGTAGACAGACTACTGTGAGAGCACAAGGATCACCTGGTATGATGATCAAAGCACCTGACACGGCTCTCCCAGCCCCGCTGTCACCTTTCATCCCACTTTGCTGGATCCACAATGAACCTTTTCCCTTTCCATGTCCCCCCACAACAAGGTGAGGTCACTTACTCTGCCAGCTCCTCCAAGCTGCGATACACATCATCATCATTTTCCGTGGTCTCCTCTGATGGGAAGGGTCTGGGGAAGGAGAGAAACGACAGGGTTATTGGTGTGTCCCCATGCAGCCGGTCCCTGCAGCCCCGGCCAAGGACCCTGCTGGGCAGAGGGTATTTTGGAACAAGTACATTTTTTCCTATGGAGGCATTATCCAGGACAATCCCATCGCCACTGCTCTTCATGGGCAGCGCTGACATGGCAGGACAAAAAGCCAGGAGAGGCTGGTTCACTGCAGGGCACTGGCTGAGCACTGCATCATTTAACAGCACCTCAGAGAGCCATGTCTGAGCTGCCGCACCCATTGTGCTGGTGCTGCACAAAGGACTTGGTACAAATCTCATCCAAGTCTGTGCTGGGCTTGCTAAGCAAGAGAAGCTAAGCAAGAGAAGCACCCCTTGTGATGGAGCCTCTCTACCTGTGAGCTCCTGCTGCCCAGCCAAGCACTCTGCTGCATCCTACCAGCGTCTCCCACCCCTGCCAGCAGCCAATCGCACCAGGATGAATGAGTCCTTAACAAACCCTGGGTTTCCTTGTCCTAACGGCTTAATGATAGCCAAAAAAACATTAAAACGTGGGGGATGAGGGAAAAGAGACCAAAAGGGCAAAAGGAAGGGGGGAGAAAGCACATTAAAAGAGAAAGGGAGGGAGTGAGGGGAGTACAAGAATTCCTTGGCTCATTCCAAAGTAATAACCAAATAATGTATGAAGGAGATGAAAAATACTGCTTTAATTAAACCCAAACTATTATTGCTGGCGCCAGGCCACGTGGGCTGCGGCTCTGCAGGGCTGGATGCACCTTGCGGCTGTGCCGGGCTCCTGCGGTCAGGAGAGCCCCACTCCAGCTGCAGCCAGGGAATGTGGCTGCAGCCCAGCCCTGAGGCACCGTGGTGGAGGCAGAGAGGTGTCCCTGGGATGCTGATGCCATGGGGAGCAAACCTGGACATGTGAACTTTTAACTGCCCCAAGAGCAACTTCCTCCTCTTCCCTCCACCCTCCCTGTTTCACAACACGCTGCCTCTCCTGAAGGATTCAACACACGGCCTGGCTACCCCCAGATGTGCTATTTTGGATCCTGTCTCCAGTATGAACCCCCCTGCCCCCCTCGGCTTTCTTTCACCCTTCCTTGAAGGAGCAGCCTCAGGCCAAGTGTTTGAAATAGTGCCCAAACCTGCCGTGAGCTCAGTTCAAAGCACAACCAGGTGGTGAGCCCCACAGAGAAAAGAGACCCCAGCCCCAGAGCAAGGCGATTTCCTGCTCCAGCAGCTACCCCGGCTGCCGAGCCCTGCGCGAGATGCAGACCCATGGGACCCATGGAGCCTTGAACCATGCCCACGTGCAAAGCACCAATGCAGGGGAAGGACAGCGATGGGTGGGAAGAGCAGATGAGGCTGTGCTGGCTCTCACAGTCTTATGGCAAGGCCAGTGCCATCGGACAACTGTCCCAACACCCCAGACCTGGCACAAAGCTGCCCATGCACTTGTGGCTGGGGGGAATGCCCATTCTGGAGAGAAGCTGGAGGCACCCAGGATCGTTACCAAACCTGTGTTTCCCCTCCTCTTCTGTCCCCTGGGGATCAGTGACAAATACAAGAGCCATGTGAGGCACAGACAAAAATGCCACCAGCTCTTCCTGCAGTGCCAGTCCCCATCCTAGGAACCTGTCTCGGAGCTCAGTCCCAGCTGGTGAGGGGGAGCAGCATTTCTCCAGTGAGACAGGAGGAATCAGGGGTGACCTCTGCTTGAACAGCACTTGTTAAAAGAATAAAAGATAAAACCCAACACCAGGCACGACCTCCTTTCTTTCACATGCACCTTCTGCTCTTAATCTCTATTTCCTTCTCTTTGCTCACCATGCCAGAAAGAAAGTAAAAGAGCCACAAAGAATATTAAAATCACAAGCACATATTTCCAACCAAAAATCTGGGCTTGCAGTGTAATGGGTCCCTGTGATAAACCTTCCCAAGTCAGACAAGGAGACAGCAAAGAGAGAAAAATACTTTCTAATGAGAGTTTCATGGGGACAGCAGCTCCATCAGCCCCTGGCTTCACCTTGACCATCAGTAAAGCACCAGAGTGAAAGTCAGGGCAGGGGACGAATTAATAACCTGTATCTCTGCAATAGCAGCTAATGGCAAAATAAGGATGCACAGAATGCAATTAGAAGGGAAGTCACGCAAGGAGAGGGCTACCAAATGGACCATCTAAAACCTGGAGCTGAGGGATGAGTGTTTGAAGAAAGCCCGGGGTTTACTGTGCTCATGCCTCCCCCCCTGCCTGCAGCACCAATGGCTCTGCAGGAGCCTGATCTCACTCAGGAGGAAGAGCAAAAGCCCCAGAAACATCAAATGCCCCCAGAATAGGCTCTCAGAGATAATAAACCTCCCAGAGCAGACTTCTTCACAGACAAACCCCACAGCATCCAGCAGCATCGCTCCCAGAGATCAAAGAGGAGAATGAAAGTGGGGTTGATCTGATGTGCTTGTGTTAGCGCCTAAAGAGAAGAAAAGACCAAGTAATTTGTTCTGGAGTTTAGAATGAGCTTCTCCTCTTGAGGACACAACTTAGAGCAACGATCGCTCTCTACACCCAATGCAAAGCACCCCCTTGATCTTACAAAACACTTAGGTTACTCTGTGTGGTGGAGACTTGCACACACACAGTACACAGTGCCCTGCAATGCAACAAGCTCTGACAAGCAAAGGCAGGAGCAGTCCACAGCCACAGCACAGCATGCAGGGATAATCAATCTCTATTCCACTGGCACCTAATGCAGACCCCTGCCTTGCTCTTGGTGGTCACTTGAGTTGCCTGTGATGCATCCCATGCCGTATCCTCATCAGCCAACCCCATGACTCTCCATGCGGGTGAAGCCACTGTGTGATGCACAGCCTGGATGCACTCTCCTCTGAATTATTTAATGGCAAGAGCCAGGTAGGCTGCGCTTCCAACAGCAACAGCAGGAAGACTTACTTATTTATGAACATATTTCAGCATCTGGTGCCTTGTCCTAGCAACTGAAGCCAGCTCTTCACCTCTGCGGTACCATCAAAGAGAATACAGAGGGTCAGGGATGGATCAGCTTTAGCCTGATAACTGTGTACCACAGCATCTTAGCCTCAAATCCAATATGTGACCGAACAGGGAGGATCTGACATCATTTATTTTCTGTTTTCCCTGTCTTCATTCAGCTTCCACACCAGCCCTGGGAACAGAAAGACTGGCAAAGAGAAGCAGGAGGGGTGGGAATGTCCCACTCGCTGCCCTTCATCCCATGGAGCAGTTCCTACCAGGGGCTGCTGCTGGTGGAGATCCTCCGTCAGTCAGATCTGTGAGCAGGTTTTCATGTCTCGTGCAAGCACCACAGAAGGGTGAAGGATTTGGTTCAGTTTCTACTGGGAGCAGGACTCCAGCCTCTAACACCAGCAGAATCATCTCCTGCTACTGTCCTAAGCCTAGCGATCACATCTGAGTGCTTTACAAAGCAGGCAGAGACCATGAGACCCAGGAAACATGAGCTGCTCCCATCTGCTGCCCCTTCTGCGAGGGATTCCTTCAGCAACGGAAAGGACCAGAGCCTCAGGCTGGTGCAAAGGAGCTTCTGCAGCTCTACTGGGCTGGACGGGGCTGAGCAGAGTCTTCCTGGCTCAGGATCTGGCAGCTAAATGTTTCCATAGCGTGGCATCTACAGGCCGTAATTACTGGGGAACACTGCTGTGCCCTCAGGAGCTGTCCAAAGAAAACCATGTGGGTTCTGCCAGATGCTTGCACTCGGCTGAAAGCGCGTTCGTTCGGCAGCAGCTTTGGTGGGATCAGGCAGATTAAAGCAGCCTTTAATTTAGTGATGTAGCAGGAGGGGACTGCTACTGATAGAGCTGACCAGGGACAAGCAAAGAGGTGACCTGGAGCTGCTTCTCCAGTCCCACTCTCAGCCTACGAGTTTAGATTCCCATCTGTGAAACGGGAACAGAGTCAGGGAACAATTTTGGTTCAAGTGCTGCAAGATGGATGAAAACCAGCAGATTAATGCCCAAGAGCCATTTTTATAAAGCAGATTGGAATCAATTCTTTCCCTGCAGAACAAGACACATTGGAGCACACCAAAAGCTGCTGAATTTAATTAAAATCATACTATTGTGTTACATTACTCATCTCTGGAAAGAAGCGCCTCATGCTGTGCCAAATTTTAGACATGTCCTCTGAAAAATTATGATTTGCTTTATTTGTGGTCTGGAACTTGCAAAAATTCTCACAAGATTAATTCTGATGGAAATTCAGTGGGGAAGCAGCAAGCTGCATCATCAGAGAGCAGAGATGATGATTCTGCAGGGGAGTACTCGCAGCGTTCAGCACAGTGCACTGCAGTGCCCAAGGGTTAGCAGCGTGCCCTGCTTTATCTTTAGCTCAAATCTGAACAGAGCATTTCTGGAGACTACGAGACAAGACAATAACAGCTCGTATAAATTCATGTTTCACCACATTATCGCATCTTTAAAAAATTCTCATGTCCCTGTGCCTTGCTCAAGAAAGCGGAATGAGGTTCCCCACACTTCAGCTCCACATTGATGATAACAGATGGATAAAACCAAAAGGGGAATCCAGAGACAACTTTCTCGAGAAGAAAGCAGGAAAAATCCCAACCCCAAACCCTCTGGCGTAACAGCACACCCAGTCACTAGGAAATGACTTGACCCAGGTTAAAGAAGACTCTGAGCAGGCGGCACCACTCACTGGGGAGCACAGGGAAAACTCACAGCCGGGATGGACAGACCTGGGATGTTCCCCATGAACTTTAGCAACATCCCCACAGGGCTCTGCAGCTGCCTTGCTTTGGAAAATGCTGCTAAAACAAAAGCCTTGAAAACTCCATTTTTCACTTGTGGCAGAGCAGCACAATGAAATCTTTTAGCAGGCTGAGGGGCAGTTTCTGCTGTACCCGAGCCCCTGCAGTCCAAAGAAACATGCCAATAAAAACAAGTAACTGCCTAAACATCCATCCCTGTGGCTTCCAGAGCAGCACCCACACCGCTCTGTGCATGAAACCAGCACCAGTGTGTCCTGGCCAAGCAGGGTCCTACTGGGCAACGTAAACCAGATCTGAACACCTCTGCTGAGCAGCACCTTCTGTGGTCTGTAAGGAGTAAATGACATGCACTTCCTGCTCTCTGGAGGGGTGCAAAGGGACATGGTTTTTCCCAGAGCATTCGAGTGTGCCTCTCACCAGGCACAGCCCATGTGTTCCTTGTCCCCCCGTGCTGGAGACCTCATTTCAGAGAGAGCTTTCCAGCACCCCTGATGTCAGCCCATGCACTGCCCTGCTCAGCAGAGGAAGGGGATGAGCAGCCATGAGGCAGGCACACCCCAAAGCCCGGCGAGCCCCACATGTGACTGGTAAGCAAAGCTGAGCACATTGGAACTGCATCTTCATTATGCAAAGCGGCTGGTGAGGAGGGGGCGAGAGAAACTGCCTTTGCTTTTATTAGCAGATGCTTATGGGGTGACCTCAGCATCTCCCAAGCCTACAAAGCAGCCGCGCAGGAAAACATGTCAATGATATTTGTCAGGCTCTCTGAGGAGCAAGCCTGTGAGGATACATACTTGCCAAAATAAATGTGTTAAAAAAGCTTTTAGCTAAAAAGGAACTGCTTTTAGCCAAGGAAGGAAGCCCTACGGTCTCTCCTGAAGAAGGTTTGTCCATATCACTAGAAACCAACTCCACTCAGCCCCTGACTCACAAGGTCTGTAGCTGGACCTCCATGGATCTGTGCTGGTCATTCCCAGGACTGGTCCCAGTTCCTGACTCCCTGGAGCACAGGAGAGCTCTGCACAGCAACCATAGGAGCATCCAGGCACAGATTCCTTCCACAGCCTTCTCCATCCATTTTAGAGCAATGCTTAAAGCACACATGATGAATACACCGTGGCAGTAAAAAACTAATGGGCAGAGTACAATCACAGAGAGCACACTGGCAGTGAGTAAAACAGTCCTCATAAAACCAATCTCACAGGAGAAGAGGTCCCGTAACCCTGCACCCAAGAACCAGCATCTTGGCTTGTATTTCTCTATCTGTTTAAATGCCAGGTAAATGCCTGCCCAGGGCAGTGTGCTACACTCACTACATTTGCCCTGAGGGAAAACCTATGTCACTTGTTCTGCCAACAAGCTCAGCCAGCCATAGACAGAAGGGCATCCTGCCTTGGTTCCCAGGATGCAGAAAACACCACAACCAGCACTTTCTCCTTCCCTCCGCCACACGACCAAAGCATGGCCACTGCTCCTACAGAAGAAAACCTCCCTGCAACAAACAGGGCTCACCCTAACTCCCCGTTTGTAAATGTTTTTACATCTTTTTCATTAACTGCGGGGCCTTCTGAAGTCAGAGAGGTTCACTTCATATATAAAGGATTTACTTAGAGTAAGGGCCTCAACGAAAGGCCTTTGAACACTCCAACTCCTTCCCGTTTTCAGATGGTTTCACTGTGCACACATTAAAAATGCATGCAGGCAGCACGAGCCAATATTCCTTAACCCCCTGCTTCTCTTGAAAAACTTGGCTTCCAGGAAAAACAGATATCTTGGGGAGATGAAAACACACGTGTCCCCCCACTCACAGCTCACGTTGAGCACGCAGAGCTCACAAGCACAAGGTGGACAACGGCTGGAGCCCAGCGGACACCAGGACATGCCATGGGCAGCAGGAACAGGCAGGGCTGCGGCAGGGAAGTGGAAAGGGAAAAAAAACCTTAAAGGAAAAATAAATCCTGGTTTACTGGGCCCTGCAACAAGAAGCGCCATTGTCCTCCGGAGAGCAGGGTTCACTGCAGAGAACCTGGAAAGAGCGAGAACTTGTGCTCCAGAGCACGGGAAAACCTTTGCACAGCACCCCAGTGAGACCCCGCTGCTCCTCCCTGCTACAAAATCCTCCCACCAACGTGGAGCATTGAGTGCCCCATGAGCAACAGGGTAAGGACTTAGCAGGACATGAGCGGGGTCTGTGGTAGGAGCTCCCCGTCTTCTGGCTGTAAAATAAAGGCTCTTATTCAGTGGCAGCCATGATGGGCAAGGAACACGGTGATAACTTCTCCCTGGGAGCACTGACCGTCCTCCAGAGCAAGCAGGAAAGGATGAGAAACAACAGCAATTAAACATATTCCCCTCTCCTGAAGCAACGGGCAATGCTACACAATGACACCTTTTCTGTGTCTCCACGTACAACAGCCCTGTGAGACAACAGCAGAAACTCCAGGAAAAGAGAATTAGCACATTCCTGCAGGACCCGTGCTCCCAAACCAGATCAAGGGCAGTGCTGCCAAGGCTGCCTGTGCCCAAGGAGCAGCAGGTCTCCAGTCCCACAAGCCAGGTGAACAAAGGCTTTTCTCCCCTCCCTGTGTCTGAGACACACGCACAAAACTAAGGGATTTGCCCCGGGCCACGTAAGGCACCTGAGGCAGAACAAAGATCCTGCTTTCCCTTCCACACATCTCCCCTTTCATGCATCACCCTCCCTTCTGCGCGCCTGTATGCACAGAACCATCTTTCTTCCAAATGCCCTGAAGAGACAAAAACGTGCCTTTTTCTAGGAGGCACCAAT
Organism: Agapornis roseicollis; assembly: GCA_002631895.1. Lineage (NCBI taxonomy): Eukaryota > Metazoa > Chordata > Aves > Psittaciformes > Psittacidae > Agapornis > Agapornis roseicollis. The sequence continues at coordinate 18,816 of NDXB01008283.1, forward strand.
AAGCCTCATAACATCAAGGGTTTGTTACATGGGGCACTACCCAAAAACAACCCAATGTGGTGGTGGTAGTCCTGGCAACTACACGCTGCTTCAGTAAGTGGGAAACGCCGTCTGTGCTCTTCACACAGTCTTATGCAAGACAGGAACATGTTTTGCTACCATAAGGGACCATCGCCTGCTCGGGGGAAGCCAGTGATGAGCCGTACTGCAGCAGGACACTGATGCCTGCAAGTGCTGAAACCTGCATCATGGCTAGAACAGAGCAGGGGAGGACGGACACAAGGTCTGCAACAGCTGCACTGGGTCAAGCAGAGCCTCAGCCTTGTGCTGTGAACACAGCATCGCATCAGAGAGAGTTTTCTGACATGTTTTGCTGCTTGTACCTTGTTTCTTGGAAGAAACACTCTGTCATCTCAACGCAGCTATCCTGATAGCTATCTGATGCGCTCTGTGAAACAGGGCTTCTCTGACAAGGTTCACGTATCCAGGAATCATTAAGACAGAAAGGATATTCTTTTCCATCACTGAATACCATACAAGATTCATTCCTGGTTTTCTACCCTACCTGCCATGAAATTTATTTAAGGACAAGTAATAGGCTCAGGGATTTATTTCATTTTCAATTTGTGTGATCCTGAGTCTTAGGCCTCAAAATAGGAGATGGAGCAGAGCCACGTTCATGCACCAGCCCAACTGCACTCTACTTACCATGGTCCTGAGCACCATGCCTAAGCCAATGAGAGTTTTCCATTTATTTCAATGGCAGCATCCTCATAGTGGGAGGGAAGGTCAGGGACCCCCAGCATCAGTGGGGACCTCAGTGAGCTGAGAGGCAGTGGTGGCCGCTGTGAGCAGCCCCTTTGGGGAGCAAGAGCTGCTGCTGCTTCCCACAGATTAAATTAACTCATCTGAGATCAGTTTCTGTCATTGAGGCTTTTCTGGCAGTGTGGCAAGAAATCACCTAACCAAAAGGGAAGAACAGGCAGGGATGGACAGGGTGAGGGCTCTGTGCACTCAGGGGCAGCGGTGATGGGAGGGGGCACCCCGGGAGAGGATTTTCCAGCTAAAGGAGCAACAGCATTTGCTGTTCTTGCAGTGCTGGCAGTGGGGAGGAGCTGGGTTAATATGAGCAGGAAAACAGGGTTAGAAGCAAAGACCCACTAAGCTCTGTGCTATTCTCGTGTAATTATGGTGCCAAAGGCTTCCAAGATAAGGGATTTTAGTGGGAACTGTAAATGCTGACTGTAAAATGAAGAAGCAAAAGCCACATAACCACAAGAACAGCAAAGCCTGCCTGCCCTGCATCCCAGCTATCACCAGCCCTGACAGCAGGAGATCTCAGCAGAAGCAACAGGGATTCAGCAGAAGCCTTCCTAGGGCATAGCCTGCTCCTTCACCCTCTGCAGGACACCAGGACACCCCTGTCTGGAAAGGCTTTGCCAAGGCTGACTCAGCAGAGCTTCTCCCAGTGATGCCGCGAGGCTTCAACCCAGCCCTGGCAAAGGCACTGCAGCCTGTGTGTGGGTTCCCCCTCGCCCCCCCCTCCCAGAGCCTTGGATGTTCCTTTCTCTTAAAATAATAATCACTGCATCGCTCAGGGCTACCCTTAATAATAAATAGTCCTTAACTTACAGCACGTCTTTATTCCTCAAACCTTCACCCCCGGCTCTCCCCCCAGGTCCTGGTGGGATCTGTCAGGTTTGTGTTTAACAGATGGGAAGGCTCCAAGTTTGTTTTACACGTGAAAAGCTGTTTCCCTCCAGCAATATCAGTGCAGTTAAGGCAGTGAAAGTAAGTTCAGGCAGTGGAAATGGAGGCGTGGGGTGGTGGGCACGGGCAGCAGGGCAGGATGTGAGGGGGAGCCCATACACAGCATCCCCACAGTGTGGCTGCGGCTGTGCTGACCCTGGGACACAGCCAGAGCCCAGTGCCACCATACACCCTGCCACAACAGCCAGACAAGTTCTGCAGGGCAAAGCAAATGTGTTCTATAGCTGAGGAAAAGAAACACCCCCCCCTTCCCCCCGAAAAAGAGGAAAGGTACTTGAGGCTGAGAACTCCTCCCGGTTGTGTCAGTGGTCTTAATGAGATGGTGCCAGATTAATAATGCAAACACACAGTAACAAGAAAACCGATCGCAAACCAATCTTGCAGGGAACTGAACAAAGGCCATGATAACAGCTCTGCTTCACAGGGCTGTCTGCTGGTTTCAATTCCTTCCCCATTGCTCCTTCCACTACCACAGCCAGGCAGCCCTCCCGGAGCACGGGGGCTGGGTCACTCCTTACCCCTCTCTGCCCACACAGCACTGATGTGCCTTTGTCAAGGCCAGCAAGACATTTCCCAGTGGCCAGTGACAGAAAGGCCGCCTGAATGAGGTGGGGACAGTGGGGTGACACCACAGCTCCATGGGCAGGGCAAAGGGTGCTGCTGGCTTTCCTGCTATCCCACTAAACCCACCCGCTGCCCCCCCAGCAGACACATCACACACAACTCATGACACTTACTTTCTTTGTAAGCTATTCCTGAGCAGCCTACAAGGTGCTTTTGCATGTACCCAGTTACACCTCAGAGGCATTCTTGATGTCTGTTTAACCCTAATGCACGTAGCTTCTAAAGAGGCTGATGTGATTAAATACTAGAAATATGAGTAGGGAGAGATAAAAACATCATTTAAAGCATCAGGTTGAAAATGATCTTACCTAATTCCTTTGGTTTGAGCAATACTGTGGAAGGAGAGTCTGGATACTGCAGAAATCACCTGGAGAGAGAAAAAGATGCTGATGTGCTTACTGATGACAGAGGAAGGTTTAGGGAGAATTCGAGGTATCACAGCCTAAACCCCCACTGAAATAGGTGAGCTCCAGTGCCCCATCTGTGTCACAGGACAATGCCACCAGGGCTTGGGGACATGGAATGCAAACAAACACTGCTTTTGGTTCTCTTAATGAGCTTAAAAAACATTTAACCCTTGGTTTATAAAACTATCCATTCAACAGCATTATCTGAGGAAACTTCATCCCAGCACTCACATCCAGACCTGCTCCAGCAGGTTTTATGGGACACGGAGAACCACTGAAAACCCCTCTTACTTTCTGTGTTTTATTACAAAAGGTTTGTAGCTCCTTTTGTCTCTCCCACACAAAATGATCTTATTGAGGCCACGTGCCAAGCCCGAAGGGTTTTGACTTCTTGCAGTTCAGTCCAGACACATCATCAGTTTGTCAGAGGTGAGCACGGACCTTTGCCCTTCCCTGGCACAGAGCAGCCAGAAGTGATTCAACAACGAAGTATTTCCATCAGCATCTCGAGCAGGAACAGCAAGACACGACCTCTCCCTGAAAGCTCCACTTCCTGGTGGAAGCTTTCATTGCTTCACAGACCTTTCAATGATAATTTTTCAGTTCTCAGCCACAAGGAATGGGCTCAGCGCCTCACAGACCTGGTTCACTCTTGCCCAAATTCATCACTGAAAAAGCAAACCGATTATTTTTGGACTGGTTTCCCACCCACTGGCACAAAGAGGGATGTCTGGATCCAGGACATGGATAAAGGGCTTCCTGAGCGGTCTGGTCTGCCCAGGACCCAGCCCTCCTCCAGGCACCTGATCACCATGGGGAGTGCTGATGCCTGGGGCTGCCCTGCCCCCAGACCAGCCCAGAGGCACCCGCCAGCGCTGCCTTGTTCAGGGACCTGTGCTGGGGATGCTAAAGCATCTCCGCATGCAGCACCCAGGGGAGCCGGAGGCACCAGTGCCCGACTTCATCCCTGGAGCTGCTGGTGGTGCTTGAAGCTTTTCTCCGTTCCACATTATTACCCCAGAGCATGAGAGCTGCACAAGGGAACCTCATGCAAATCCTTCCCACTGCCAGAGCCACGTAAACACAGGCTCATCTGGGGGATGGACACACACAGCTCCTTGGGACTGAGCAGCTCCTGTGCCAAACCCCCTCTTCTCCACCTCTTACGACCTTCCTCACTCCCATTTTCCTTCTCTTTTACTGTGAGCTCCAGCTGCTGCTGCCCCAGGTGTGGTCCCCAAAGCTGGGCAGCAACAAAGAGCTGCCACAGTTTGGTATTTGGGGTCGACTTTTACACGAAGAGCAGAGATGCTGAATTATTCAACAAGGCACATGAGACTGAATGTCAAAACTTGGCCAGGTTTCCCCCTGGTATAAGATGTCACCAAGGGGAGCTTAGCACAGAAAGGAGCTTCAGAGCAAGAGGGAATTTTCCTTGCACCTGGGATGCTCTATTGCCCCTGTGCAATGCTTCTTGCAAGAAGGCTTCACCAAAGCATTCTTTCCCATCTTTGAGATGCTGCCTCTGACATTTCCTGCTTAGCAGAGGATGGGATGAAGGATTTCTTTAATTAGAGCACTACTTTTGCTACTGCTGTCATGAGCATATTTTGGCCAATTTCTCATTCTCAAGAGCCCATCTGGAGAGCTACCAGACCATCACCCCGGCACGCCTGGTTTTACAGGGATGCCCTGGAGCCACTGATCACAGACCATAATTATTGTGCAGCTAGAGGAGGAACAGGAAACCTTCCCAAGCAGAAATTCAGAGCCACGAATGTAAACGCAGTGAAGATCCTCATTTAACTGCAATCTAATGAAAAAGCAGCTCTCCTGGCACAAAGCTCCCAATGACATTGTCACCTCCATGGGAGGTGTTAAGCAAACCTGACTCTCTGAGTCCTTTTCACACCCCAACTCTCACGTGAGACTGTCTCTTGTGTGCCCTGGCTTTGAAGAGCATCAAGCAAAGATGTGGCTTCTGGTAACGTCATGTTTCAATGAGCAAACCCAAAGGGGCTGAAGAAGCCCTACCTGCAAACCACATCCCTCCTGGTACTGAGAAGCACACTGTTGTTTCAGTCTGCATTTTTAAACAAGGCTGGCTTTGCCTTTAGAAATTACATGAACAGCAACAAGAAAAAGCAAGTTAAAACAGAGCCAGGAGTCAAAGAAATCAGGTCTCACTCCCCAGATTGTCAGCAACTTTAAACACTGCTCCAGGCACGTTATTAACTCTCTGTGCTGCAGTCTCCCACCACTAAAATTCCCCCCAGTTAGGGAGAGGAGCTGGGACTCAGTTCATAAGCACCCAATAAAGGCTCCAGGGCTTGTTAAGGCAGAGCCATGGCACGGAGCATTGCGGAGCAGTGCTGCCTGTGAGCGGTACCTGCACAGGCTGAGCCCAAACAGGGCACAGGGGTTAGAGAGCTGCTGGCATCCCTGCTCCTCCTCCTGCTCCCACGGGGCTTAAAGCAGTCCCAGGGAAGTCCTAGGCTGACTGAATGAGGCTCTTCTGTGGTCTATTATTAGACTTCTGAAGTAACACATCAGTCTATGAACCAGACGGTTATACCGCAGGTTTTGACTTCCAGGGAAATCTTAGAGAAAAGCACGCTGCTCCCCATGCCAACTGCTGCTGCTTTGTTCTTGCATGAAAAGCCCCTTGCATGAAACCCTCTTATTTGCACAGAAACCCAATAACATTTCCTGCCACCCCCGGCTCCCTGCATTGTTTCGCACCCGCCTGCAGCCGCTGGCACCTGGGGTCCCTGATCTCATCTGAGGCTTTTCGTTCCTGCTGCAGCACAGGGACACGTTAATACCATGAACACAGGCAGGACAGTTACAGCTCACTGGTTATTTATTCCTCCCCTTTCTCCTAGGGCCGCCTGGAAACGCGGAGTCTTTGATTCACAAGGCAAATGGTATAACCAAAGAAAAAAGATTTCTTGCTGTGCAGCATCAATTCTCTTCAGGTCTGTGCTGATTATTTCATCAGCTCAGGTCTTTAGGCTTCCTCTCAAAACTACCTGGGAATCCAGTAGACCCGAAGCTGCTGCATCCTGGAAGCGCTCCTGGAGCACATCAGGAGTAAGAGCTTCCAGACGTGCCAGTCCCTTGAGCCAACACTCGCAAAGGCTTCAAGGACTGAAACCACCTCATGGGTGAGCACCAGGTCAGTCAGTGGGGAGCACTGGGGGCTCTCCCAGCCCCATCCTGATGCAGCACTATCCTGGGGAGCACCAACTCACCACTGGCAGGAGAGAGGGTTGGCAAAGCCACTGGAATGTGCTGCTTGGGAAAACTACCTTTATCTGGGTATTTGTCTACCAAGAGGAGGAGGGCTGTGGGCTTAAACAATGGGGGCTTAATGCAGATTATTGCTGTTATTACTTCCTCACCCATTTCTCAATGCAATTTCCTCCAAGAAAACTGCATTCAGCTTGAAAACATTACCCTGAAAGCTATAAATAACATCCTGCTGACAGTAAGATGCCACAAACAGAGCTATAAAGGCAGCAGTGCAGGTGATGAGCAGCCAGATTTGCTCTACAGCCGACCTGCAAAGGATCAGTGAGAAATTGAGTGGTTTCACTGTGAAAGGTGAGGGATGCCCTTCGCATTCCCGACGTTCCAGCTTGCCTTGTATGTTCAGACATGAGCTAAATCCAGCCACCAGCTGGGGATTGCCTGACCACCACAGGCATGAGATGTGATCCGTGCTGGGAACCAACAGAACCGGACACAGGGCACAAGGGCCTTGCCTCTGATTTTAGGGGCTGAGCTGCAGGCGCCTTGTGGAGACCCTGATTTAAAAAGGCACAAGTTCTGCTCCACATGGGAAAAAGAAAGAAAAGTGGGGGGAGAATCAAGTCTGGGCCTCACATTCACCGGTCACTGCAAGAATCCTGGCAGAGGGAAGAGATGGGAGAAACCAAACAAAAAAATCCCCCACACCAGCACCCCCAGAAATCCAGCACCTTTCTTCTCCCTTACCAGGAACACTTCCCTTTAGGAATTACACAATGGAACATAAACTAAAGCAAAACAAACCCCAAATGATTAAGGTTACTGCTCTCCTATTTCCTCCAGCACTGTTCACTGCTGATGGCATCTGCCTGCATCCACAAAGCTCTCAAACTCACTCCTTGCTTGAAGAAACAAACTACCCAAACCCAAACTAATACCTGCTTCTAATGAGGAGCTCTGCACAGCAGGAATAACACTGGGCAGAGGCCTCGAGCTGCCATCTCTGCACACACACTTCAGGGGGGTGCAGGGTGAAGGTGGTTTCAGAGCCTGAAACTACATGGAGCAGTGTCCTGGTTTGCCCCTAAACCCATGAAGAGCAAAAGAACCCCCCAGGCCTCCAGAAGGGGCAGAACATGCGATTTGTGACTGCAGATGGGGCAGACACGAGGCTCTGCCCTCAGCACACCAACAGCACGTGGTGTCCCCATGAGGAGTCCCCACACCTGAGCTTTGCTCTGGATTGGGCTTGCAATCAGAAAGCTGCCAGGCAGGCGAGCACAGAGTCACCTCTGCCTCCGGGAACCATGGGGCTCCAGCCAAGGGACTGGACACAAAAGTGCAGGATGCTGCAGGAGAGGATCCCCCTTTCCCTGGTATTGATTGGATTTGTCGAAACAGATGGAACAAAGAGCTCACGGGCTGCACAACACGGCTATCCAGACCTGCTTCCCAGAAACTGGCTTAAGTCCGTATTAAGTTTAATCCTTTTTGATCAGGGTCTTGGATGTAAGCAAAAAATATTCCAGATTTTGCCATACCTTTAAGTCCCCATTTCCACTCTGCCCTGAAACGGAGCTGGGCGGTCAGAGAAAAACATATGGAGACCACAAAGAGGCTTAGGGACATTTTGGAAGTGCCAGTTGCTCAGGTTGAAGCTTTAGATGCTCCACAGCCAGCGATAAGGAGAAATCCCTCACCCACACAGGTGCCTGTCTGTTCCTACCCTCAATCTCCCTGTCTTGCACACCTGAATTGGAGGGATGTCTCCAAGCCCTCTGCTGCCTGACCCCAGCTTGAGTCGCTCGCAGGTCCCAGTCCCCTCTGGGTCTCCCTGCAGACACAGAAAGCAGCTACGTTACATTTCAGGAACAAAAAGGGTTTTCCACCGCTGATGTTGTGCCTGCAGAAACACCCTCAGTTCCTGCCGCTTTGTTGCGCAAAGGAGGGCTCTCAAAATAGCAAGCACCGATTTCCCCAAACCCGTGACTGACTTGAAGCCTCAGCAGAGGCTTCCAAACAAGACTTGGCATCCCAGACTGGTTCCTGTACTCCCGAGGGGATGGCACCGGCTGTGCCATCAGATCACGACCTCTGACGCTCACAGCCACGTTTTTTCCAAGGCTTAATTCCATTATGCCAATTAATCTATTTCCACCTGCAGAAAGGAACCTGGCACTGCTGGAGCAGCAATCCACAAAGCAGCTTCCAGAGACTCTGACAGCCAGAAACTACCTCCCTTCCCCACACACAGTAACAGTGGATAAATATACCCACAAAGTGCTTTGATTTGACTACGTTAAATTTAGTCTCTGCTCTGCCTCTGCAGACAGCACATTTACTGCTGTGTGGGTGACTGAAACACGCATCACTCACAGCACACTGCAGACTAGTGCATGAAGGAACTGCAGTCAAAGGTGCCCCAAACACTGGCCCCCTTTGCAGGGCGTGCAAGGTCACAGATTACAGGGCAGAAGGGAAGCTGAATGGATTTCCACAGTCACTACTGTACAGAGGGTGAGACAAGATGACCTAAGGGTCCCTCCAGGCCTAAAAAATCCATACAGCTGTAAAAAAAATACACTACAACAAAATATCGTAGGCCAGGTCTTGGCTGCCTCCAAGAAAATAAAGATAAGAGTCAGGCATGAGGTTTTCAGTCAATGATTTAAGGAATGTAAATAGCTTCATTAAAGATGCTCAGGCAGATGCTTCACCATGAGCTCAGCTTCACTCTTAGGACCTGCAGCACATGTCAGGATGGTTTAAAACAGCAGGAAAAGCAAAGGTGAGCCCTGGCTCCACTGGAGCAGGATGGGAAGCACCGTGCAGAGCATTCACAACCCAGGGGAACACGGTCCCGATGCCCCGGCACAACCCCATTCAGTGTGCGGTGATGGGAGTTACATCAGCTCCTCAATGATACCGTGTGACACTCAAAGTGTCACCAGCTGTTTATCTGCTGCTAAAATGCATTTAAAAATTAATAGGAACAGATTGAGCAAGTGTGGAACACACAGAAACCAGGGGCTTCGAGGAATTTCAACATGCAAGGCTAAAATCACGCTGGCTGGAAAGAGTGAGCTCCATCCACAGAACAGGAAAGAGATGCCAAAAATACACACCCATGAGCACACATTCATCCACAGAAAGGGAAGCACAGCTCCAGCCACTCCGAGCTCTTTCTTCCAGCCCTTCAGTCAGACATCAGGGACAAAGAGCAGCCGGGTGGCACTGTGGTCACTGTGGGTTGCAGGGGAAGGGAAACATAAAGGGCTCACTCTCTGTGTTCATAGAGGCTCCCTTCAGCACAGCCCACAGCCCATTCTAAGGGCTCAGGTTATGAATGCACATCGCTGACAGAGATCATCCATTCTGCAGCAAGATGGATGCAAGCCCTCGACAATGAGAGAATGGCGAGGCCCCAGCACCCCATGGGGCATTTACCAATGGGCTAAAATGGGGGGAAAACCAGCAGAAAAGGAACAGGAATGACTGGTCCCCAGAAGGCAGGACTGCAGAGCTCTGGACAGCATCATAAATAAAAGCTGACACCTAGAACTGCATCCCAAAGGCCACTCATGCAAATCTGACAATGAGTTCAGAGCAACCATTACAGAGATAACTGCTGGTGTTAGGTACAAGCAGGTGAGGAGCAGAGCTTCACAGGAAACTCCTCCCTGGAGCTCCTGTCCAGAATAGATAGAGTGCAATAAAATGGGCTGTTTTCTGCCCAGTGAAGCTCCTGGAAATGCTGGCAAGTATTTACTTGTAGTAAGGAATGGAACAGAAAACTAATACTTGTTCTTAGCCAGCTCTCTTGACATTTCCTTACGGCAGTAGGGGCACTGAGAGCACATTTAACCGGGAGGTTGAGGTCTTACTGACTTCACCACAGCTAACAAGGAAAGCAGCTGAGGTTGCACTGCACACGGCATCGTACATAGCGCAAAACTCAAAAACCACCCAGGTCAGAGCGAGACCCTGCTCAGGTTCCTCACACAGGGCTCACACATGGCCAGAAGCCCAACACCGTGAAAATCCAGGCTGCAGAAAACTCGGGAGTGGGACAGCAGAAAGAAGAGGCAGCTTTGTGCTGGGGTGGATCCCAACAGAAGTGTTGGGTTTACCCAATGAAAAAACTGAGAAGGCAGTTTTTCATTTGGATCCACAAACATTCAAACAAAACTTTTTCCATTTTTGGACAAAAACACCCCAAAATGCCCCTGAAAATTGAGTTTTAATGACTTCCCCATCTGCTTTAAAGGACGTTCTTTGTTCAACGCATTTCTTTTCCATGACATGTTTTGCCCAGATGTAGATGATGTGCCTGGACTGCAGAAAAGAGCATTTGATAGCACCACCAAAAGATAACCAGCTCAAACTAACCCTCGCAAAAGAAAACCTTTCATTTCATGTCAGGTCCTCTGCACTGAGCTGCACCGGTATCACTTCATCAGCTCGCAGAGCAAACCGGTCCACAGGGATGGATCTGAAAGGTTTGAATAATTCCACATCAAAATGAGCCGTACTTGGATGAAGCTTCCACCAAAGCATGCAGACAGAACAAGACAGGCTGCGAGAGGAAAGAGGGAAAATACATTCTTGTCAAAATGGCATTCCTCTTAGGAGTACAATCTCCACAAAAGCGCTTATCCACACACACTGTGTTGGATTCCACATTCCGCACTTCTGAAACACATTGTGCCGGGTACTGGGATAATTATGCTTGACTTATTTAACTATTTAACATCCACACGTGTGGCTTTACAGGAGAAGAATCCCATGTCTGAGCAAGGGAAGGGAAAAACAAATCCTTTCATTAGAGAGTCACTGAAGGTGACTCTTTACCAGTTCCAATAAGGAATAGGTGGATAGAGAGGGAAGATTTTTTTCCCCACTAAGATTACAGAAGGATCTGAGACAGAAACCAGAGAAAACCTCCCAATCCAGGCCTTGGTTTCTGCCCAGGTCATTAATGCACACAGTGAGCACCAAGGTCCGCGCTGGTCACAGGCTGAGAGCTCTTTCACTTGGAGGATCACTGGGCTCCAGGGTGGCTCACTCAAAGAGACAAGGGGTAGGCACATGGATGATGCAAATGAAAAAGCCTAAAGGGAAGGGGATGAAAAGTGGGGCACCATGGCTAGCACAGCAGCACCTCTGCTCCATGTGCACCTCTAATAGAGTTGGTTAGCACATGGGGTGAAGGGCATGATGCCTTTTATCACAGAAACCCCCAAACAGGAACGTGGCAGCTCGGGAGAAGCTTCCACTTGCACCACCCTGGAGAAAGATCTTTCACATCTTCTGACTGGCTCCCCTCCCAGCTGAGGGCAGGAATTGCCCTGTCCCACCATGCAGCAAGGAAGCAGCATCCTTCCTGTGAGCGCCAGGGTGAGGCTCCCACGCTGTGGCTGATGCTTTTCAGCACCGAAGCTCTGCCAGTAACGACTCTTACCAGGCCTCAGTCCTTCCTGCTAAACCTTGGGTCCGCTCCAGATCCCTCACTGCAGCACATTATTCACCCTCATTAGCACCAAGGTCTTGGTGTGCAAGCACAGACTGAGGTGCTGTAAACTGATCTGGTGTTTGTGTACCCACCGAGCTCGCACTGTGCTGCCACGGCCCCTTTCCACGACAGGTAACTCTGATTTCTCAAACACAGCACAAGCAGAAGGAGCTGCTCCAACCATCACACAAATCCCCACACAGCAAAGAAGAGAGAGGACAAATGCCTGGAAAGCAGTGAGAATGAAACGGGAAGGATTATAGAAATAATCTAATGGGCTTCAGAAGGCCACAACCAGAACCAGCACCATGGGCTGTCCAGCTACCGAGTAAGACAACATCAACCTCCACCCTAAGTTTCAACTAAAACATTAAACAATGACATGACATGGTCTTTGCTACAGCCAGAGACATTATGGGTTTAACCACCTGATGGTTTCTACCCACAGCCCTGTCCCCAGGGCAGACCCTCAGACATACTGCATTATCTAATCCCAAAGGTGGCAGAAACAGGATGGAGATTTTAATAGTGACAATCACATCACACTTCAGCTTTTTCCACTTTGAATACAAAAAGAACAGGAGTTGTGACATGTAAAAAACTTCACTCTTAAAAATAACATTAAACATGCAGCTATTTGGCTCTAAGGGCCACAGAGAAAGAGGTTTCATTATCCAAGTCTAAGAACATAATTATGCTTTAATAATTTTTTAATACAAAAGGGAAGTCTTTCGGCTCACTCTGCATTCCTAAAGCTGCACTTGAACAGGAACCCCGAGGTGGGCACCACTTGCCTGTCCCTGCCACCTGGGATCCCCGCAACCCCCTGCAGCAGCCTCCCCCAGCTCACCCCCTCCACATCCCACACGTTTCTGAACAGAGCACCAGCTCTGTGCACCCCTGTGCATGTGCCTAAAGCGTCCCCTCTTCCCCTCCGGGGAGATGCTCATTTCAGCCAGAAAACAACATTATCATCAACCCTCAGGAGATCTGACAAGTTAAGCATCACACCGACAAGCTGTACCGCCTAAGCTGGGCTTCTCCAGGCACAGGGCTGGCCTCCCAGAGCCCCCCAACACTGGGGTGGGTTTTGCTGGTGCTCTCACTCAGGCCCATGTGCAGGTGGTGCCGGATCCAAGCAGCTCAAATCCAAGCCGTTCACTTGGCACTAAAATTTGGTTTCCATAGAAACAGGTAGATAGCGCATAGGAGCTAAATCTTATTTACTCAGTGAAAGAACAGGGCTTTTCCAGGCTGTGATTTAGACCTAGGGGTAAGCTCAACATTACTGAGAATACAAAGATCTCATGGTGGCAAAACCCATGTCTTTTAAACAAACAATTTAACATCAATTATTACAGTAACAAACTGACACTCGTCCTCCTGAAAAGGCCCCCAACCCACTGGCTTTCCTCATCAATACTTGAATTTAATTTTTTATTGAATGCCAGTGGGGTTTGGCAGATTCATTTCTTTCCTCTTCCTCTGCTTCCCCAGTCAGAAATAATCCTGCTAACAAATGAGGAAATCTGCAGTCAGTTAATGACTGTAACTTGGGCATAGCCAGCACTTAAGGCAAGTGGCTTGACTTCAAGTCTAACGAGATACCCTCTAACTGTAAGCTCGCACTTGTTTGGCTCTCAGTTCTTTAGCAGGTATATTTAGAGCAGAACTGGTGCAACGTGCACAAATCACTTCTCCCTCCTGTTATAAGTAGAGACAGGCACTGATCACCAGAGCAGCTTCACTGCAGTGAACTGCTGTGCTGTTTGCAGAACATTTAATTTTGGGTGCATCCCATAATCTCTGCTAAGAGGAACAGTCACTTGTGTATCCCCAAACACAAGCACACACGATCTGTTAATGCTTCGAGCCATAAGATTTATAAGTTGGAGATACCCTTAAAATGACTGTGCCTTGCCCTGCACAATTGCAGAGTTGGAATATGTATTATTTCAGATGAATAATACATGATGGTGATGTAAATCCAGTCCCAGCTGACAACGTGCTCCCCAGCAAGGAGCAGGGAGGTTTCGGGGACGCACTGTGCTGTCTGGAGGTAGCGTTCATCTCTTTGCTAACGAAGGGAGCTGCTGTCCTGGCACAGAGAAGGGGCTGCAGAACTCTAATGGTATTCAAACCCTGTGCCCGTCACTTCCCTGTGCCCATCAATCTCTTCCCCCCGGAGAACCTGGGACCAACGCCAACCATTACTGCTGGAAACTGGGGTCGATTTAAAATAAATGAAGTGCTTGCAAACATTTCCTTACCTGGGGATAGGGGGGTAGCAATTGCTTTGGGAAAGGTCACTGGATAAAGATGACCTGCACAACCTGGGGAAGGATTCTGTTTAATCCCCTTCAATAGGGCTCAGCCACACTCCTGCCAAAGGCACAGATTTTGCTGAGTGTGGAACAGCCTCGTCCCCACAGTCCCTGTGCCACGTCCCACCCATGAATCCAGACCAGCTCCTCCTCGGGCCATGTCCCACTGCACTGGACCAGAATCCCCAGAAACCATCAGAGCTCTGGACAGACATCAGGTGACTGTGGAAAGGAATTTTGAAGCCAGACTGACAGCATCTGATGGTTGCTCATTAGCAGAGCCTGGGATGACATTGCTCATGGCTCTGCCAGGGTAATAAAGGAACGAGCCAGCAAACAAAGCAAAAATCAATACGGATGAGTATAATATTTTTCATAATGTCTTTATGGTGCACAGCTTTCCTCACACAGCTATTATTAGACACTTTCTCTTCCTTTCGCAGGGAGCGAAGAGATGGGAATTGTTCTTACTCACAACTGCCACAGCAGAAAATCATACACTGATTTCATCATCCCTGAAGAGTTTATGAATTAAACCCAAATAAGACCAGACTAAGTCAAACAGTCATCCTAACTGGTGGGGCCAGTTTCACTGCTCATGGGCAGCTGGGGACATCCATGCGGCACTGGGTCCCCTCAAGCTGTGGAGCAGGAATAGGCTGAGCCCCTGGATGCCCATGGCAGGAGGAAAGGAAGAAAAACTCCACTTAACAGGAAACTTTGCCAGCAAACACAGCAGAATCTCATCCTTCCCGCCAACATTCTTCCTATTAAAGCAGTGACCCCAAATGACCAATGCCAAAGAGAGGGTTTTGCACTGGATGTGAAGGCTCAAAGCCATAAGCAAAAGCGTGCGGTGCCACAGTGAGCTGTGCTGGACACCAGGCAGACAGAAGAGCAATGGCTCACAAGGGTCATCCTGCCCCAAAAGAGGTGATACACAGTGAGGAGCAGGGCTGGCTTGAGGAAACACGAGGCTTCCACCACCAGCAACCTGAACCAGAGGCTGAAATATTGGACACCAACTCCCTGAAGCCAGGCTTCCCACACCCAGCAGTGCAGCACAGGGGGCTAGAGCCCTGGTTTTGGGGTGCTTTGCTCTGCCCTGGCATAATCAGTGGATCCACTCCCATCTGCATTTACCCACTGCACAGTGAGTGCTGCAGGATAAGCTCAGAAGCACCACGATTCCAGGCAGGAGCGCTGCCCAGCAGGCATCTCCTCATCCCGCCCGGACTGCAAGGGATTGATGCCTCCCAACATCAGTTAGGTACAGTGAAAATTACCTTAATTCGCCACAGTGAACCAGCACCCACCAAGGTCAGAGCAAGCTGCACTTTCAGGCTCAGTGTGCAAAAAGCTCTTGGACACAAAAGTGAAGCACTGACAGCAAAACCTTTGCTGCACAGCAACAGGAATTACCTGGCGGGCTCAAAAAGCCGCTGGCACCCTCCTCTGTCCCTGTATCACCTCCTGACAGCCCCACTCCCACTGCTTGGACTGCTCCCCGGCACGGTGCAATAAGAGCAATGCTTTCACAAGGTCTGCAGTCTGTGAGCATCACCCCCTGTCAAAGGACACTGGGCCCTTAACAGCAACTGCTGGATGCAGAAAGGGCTCTTACCCACTAAGATCCTCTTGTCCTGCTGCTGCCAGCACAGTGCTGGGCTGAGCTCACCTCCAAAGCAAACCTGAGGCTGCTGAGCCCCAGTCCTGCTGCAGCTGGGTGCCAGCCAGCACTGGAGCCTCATCAGAGCCACAAACACCAACACACCTTGCTGCTGCCTGGTCACTGCTCTGCCCCACTAACAGTGCAGCTGATGGCTTCAAAGGCTGCAGGGGAACCACTGCTTTTATGTGCAACCAGGTGGATTTTGATACCTGTACCTGGGCTGTTGAATATAATAAGGGAACAAAAAGAAAAGAAATGATTCCTCTGTGGCTTTGCTCTTGGTGAGTAAGCAAAAACCATTGATTAAAAATGAGAAACAAGAAGAGGAAGTAGCTCTCTGCTTCATAAACAGCTTGAGATACAATGGTTTATACTGTACATAAATTTAAACAGAGGAATAAATAGCCTCCTCCTGGATACTGGCCTAAGCAAAACGATGGCAGGATGGAGGCAGCACTGCAGGGCTGGACCATCTGCATGTAACACGGACGATAAGACTTAAAGGAGGGCAGATGAGGAGATTTTACCTGTCTCAAAAGCAGCTGGGCTTAGCACGAGGTTTCCGGCCCATCTCAGGCCTTGGCAGCGGGAAGATGCAGCACAGGAAGCAACCAGCACAGACGGAGCACAGCATGGCAATGGGAATGGGAAAAGTGTACTAACATCACCAGGGCTGCTGCGGGGCTCTGCAGCACACAGTGAGGTGTGTACAGCTGCAGAAGAGCCCCAGCACAGAACTGGGGGAGCAAACCCACCTTTGTGAGGATCCCTCGCAAAAGCAGAAATCAGCCTCTGCCAGCCCAGAGCGAGCTGCTCTGCTTCGGGCTAGAAGGAAATCACATCTTCAGGAGCATTCTGCACAGCACCGGGTCCCACAGGAACCCTGCCCAGGCCCGCACAGCCAGCACTGTTGCTCCTGGTACTTCTCACCTCCAAACATGTCACAACCATTCAGGAATGTCCACAGAACCCCTGTGAACTGTCAGTGCCATTCTTCAGGTGGAAAAACTCATGGTCAAAGACAATGATCAATTTGGCCAAGAGGAGGAAGGGGCGGATGGTGCCGGGAGCCCCAAGGCAGGGAGGGAGCTGAGCCATGGCCCAGGCAGCCAAGAAAAACTGAGCTGCATTTACAGCAAACAGCAGGTATAAAAGCCCGGAGGCAGGGCACAGCGCAGCTCTGTACAAAGGGGAGTGGGGCTCATACACACAGCCCTGTGTTGAAGTCATATTTATTCTACCGAACACTCACGGGACGGTGCGAGGCACCGTGGGCTCTGCCGCGGCTGCAACCACGGCTGTGCCGCACTGAAGCGGGCAGCTCTGGCCAGGCAGAGAGGGAAGAAAAGCTCAAGGACAAGACGCAGCCTGGTAAAGGGATTTTCTCCTGCACCCTCATCCGGATTCCCACTGGAAAACATGAGCAAGTTAGCTCACTGCACCATTGCATCTGTGAGGTAGCGAGTAGCAGAGGCTGAAGAGCACTTGCTTTTGGCAATGCAACCTCCACCACTGTGCCAACCACTTGAGCCTTGCACCGTGGATGGGATCCTGGAGGTGTTGTTGTTGGAGACAGCAGAATAACTCTCTAAGCGCATCACGGAAGAAAGGGAGGAATCAAATCCTGTTTAACTCTTTGGGAGTGAAAAAATAGCATGGAAAATAGAGTTGAGGATGCAGAGCATAGCAGGGCTCCCTCCTCCCCTTGCTTCCCCAGCAAAATGTGCACAAACACATCCTGTGGCTGGGGCTTTTCATCCGCTGCCAAGGAGATAAAGCGAATTCCTGCTGCTCGGGCAGTGCGAGGCCGCGCCAGCCCCAGCCGGAGCCAAGGAGGGCTGGAAACGTGCCCTTCCTTCGAGGGGACATGGGTCCTGCCACCACCCCCACGGCACGGGGCAAGGGGCAACAGCCACTCTGCAGAGCTTCAGCCACAGCCTCAAACCATCGCTCCTTTAGATGGGCCATGGGGAAAATGGACTCTGTCTATCCCAGCAGCAACCTGGCACAGCTCCTGCATGTCCACACAACACAGACCCAGCTGTCTATGCTTCCTTAAGCTCCAACCAAACATCTGGGCAGGGGAAACAAACAGCTAAAAGATCACCAGAATGGCACAAGCTGGCTCCCAGCACAGCGCAGGAGACGAAGGGGAAGTTTCCCTTCTAGCTCCTAGTGTTTCTGCACACACTGGCAGCCGCTTCTCTGTTTGCAATCAACAGCATCCAGCAAGTGTGCGGTGAGGAGCTATGACAAGGTTTGCCCATAGAGGTTTCTGCATCCATCTCCACAGCATCAAATCAAACCATCTGAAACCCCAGCTGAAAGGTGCACTTCCTCACTTCCAAACCTCCCTCTAGCACTTCTGCACATCAGTGGCTCCAGAGAGAGCCCAGCAGCAACCACAGTGTTAGCTGCTCGCACCATGCAAACACTCCCAGTGCTGAGGCTGCAAGTCCAAACAACCCCAAATTTCCAAAAGCATCGGTGGTTTCACAGCCTGAGGCAAATCCTCATAGAGTTCCACTCTACCTTTGAAGTGCTGAAGCATCACTTGTCTCCAAAAAACCCAGCGTGGGGCTTGTTTCCTTAAATCTCAAGCCATTGCAGACCTTTATCTTCCTAAAAGCCTCAACCTGTTCATGTTTTAATCCCTGTATTAAGGACACAATTGCATTTTAGCAGCTGCTTCTTCTCCCCAGCTGAAAGCCCCTTCCCCAAGTGCATCCCACAAAATCCCTGGCATCAGCGCTTGCCCAGCCCTGCATCCATAGGCAGAAGAGCAGCACAGCAATAAAGCTCCATCAGCAACACCACGGTACAGGGCTGCTGCTCGACTCCTTCAATTTCCCACACTCGCACAGCTCCTTGGGAACTGATTTATAAGTACAGTATAAAACCTCATTGGAATCAAACCTAATTTATAGACTCGGGAGAAACAAATTGACATTTTCTAGATCACACACCATTGCTGTAAATCAATTTCCATTGTGTGCCCCTGGTGCAAGCTGCTTCCAGCCTCTGTAAATAAATGCCAAGGGTAATGAGTTCTGAAACAACCAGCCTGAAAGTAACATGGAAAATGAGAGTCACTGAAAAATCCTCATACTGCCAAGAAGCCCAACTGCAGATTAAAATGATTACCCAAATCCAAGTGATGAGGTGGAGGAGACCAAGGAGCTGAGCACGGAGCTGATTTTGTGCCTTTTGTTTGCTTTAGCTCCCTCCTCCAAAGCCAGGGAGGATGCTGAGTCCTCTTCTCATTAGTGACTGCTCCTCCATAATAACAATAATAATAAAAAATAATGCTGCTGATAATAATAATAATAATAATAATAATAATAGATAATCACTGCTGAGGAGGGTGAGCTGTGCCCCTGCACAGGTAATGAACCTCCAAGAGATCTCAGTAAGGCAGGAGGGAACAACTGCCAGCCCTGTGCAAGGAAGGGCTTTTATAGACAGAAGAGCTGCACAAACCCTAATGCAACTCATTAGCACACCATGGGGTCAATGAGCAAACTGCAAGCTGTCATTTCCCGGGGGATAACTGTCTCCTCCAGCTGCAGTTGTGCAAGTTGGAGTTTGAAGATCCCCTTCACCATCACCTTCACTTTGGGAAGAGGCAGGAGATGGGTGCAACCCAGGTTCAGGTTTTGTACTGAGCAAGAGAAGTCTTGGAAAAACCTGAAAATCACCTAGGATGAGCGTGCACCCATCGCACGTGAGTTCCTGTGTTCTGTCAGCTCTGCTGCAGACCTGATTGTGAGGGAGCAAGATGCTTTCCATGCCATCTGCTCTTTGATTCTGAAGGCTCAACTCCATGGGGAGAGGCAAGATTCTTTGTTATCAAACCTGAGGGAATTCACATGCTCTCAGGACATCTCTCCTGGTCCTCAAGCATCAGTTGAGCCCAGTGGGAGCAGCCCCTGCCCTCTGGTTGCTTCCTTGTCAGGGATCCACTGCTCACATGAAGCTTTAGGATGCTCGAGGATGAAGGGTGAGGGATGTCAGCAGGGTCAGCAGCTAGTGCATCTCCCTGGGCCCTGCTGAGCACCCAAACAACCCCTGATAAAGAGTGGTCCTCTGACCATTGAAATCACTTGATGTATAAAAGAAATCTGAATTTATGTGGCAGAAATGCTAATTCAGCCCTGAGGCCATTATCCTGTATGTGCCCAGGAGCCTCCCGGCACACATGTGCTTCAGAGGTCAGTTACTCAGAAAATAACAGTGAAGCTAATGACTGGTCCCAGTGCACTAAAGCTTTTGTTACGGTTCAGAAGGAAAAGAAACAAAAAAGACCAATGCAGAAAGAACTGGAGTGACTCATATTTGTCTTCCATTAGGAAAAGCCTGCTGAGATGGATCTGCACTCAGCGAAACGAAAGGCAAGGTGGGCCCCATCTGTCCCTGTCTGCAGCAGATGCGCCGTGTCCATGGCAGGGAGGGGGATGCCAACTGGGGTGAGGGGGGATCTGGGGCACCAGAGCCACCCCAGGTCCTCACACCTTGGCTCTCCCAGCCCCAGCTCCCCCCGGGGATGGGGACGGGTGCCCGGAATCGATAAAATACTGATGTGCAGAGAATTAGGAGGATCTCTGTCGATGGGACAGGCTTCTTGAAGCAAACGCACAGTGACGGTGGTGGGTTATCACCAGCACTGCTCCCTGTCCAGAGACACTGCACAGCCCAGAGGCAGCCCTTGCAACACACAAGTTCATCATCTCCTACCACAGGCAATAGGGATGGAGCTCCCTGTCCTCACCCTTCTGCTTGAGAAACACAGCACCCAGGGTCAGGGCAGCAGAAACCAAACTGGTCTGCAAAGTTTGCAGCTCAAAGCTCACCAGGGTTGATTCGTGCTTCCCAGCTACAAAGCGAACTGCCTGTTTGCCAAGTATTTCACCTTGGCTTGGCAAAGAACCATCAACCAAAGGCACCTAAGTCACGAAACCTCACCATAAAAGCCTTGGCACTGAGTAAAAGCAATATTTAGGTGTCTTGCTCAAAGAGGGGGCGAGAGAAAGAGAGATGGAAACTCCACATGACTGCTATCTATATCCAACAGCTTTATATACTCTGCTGTCTGCAAAGGGAAACGTGCGGTTGCCGAGAACAATGGCAGCAGTTCCTGACACCGTGCCGTGCCCTGAGAGAGCTGCTGGCAGGAAAAGGCTTTTGCCCAGCAAGCCCACGAGGGAGCCAAGGCCATGGTCCCGACACACACCCAGCCACGTGGCGCCTGGAGCACCAGCCCGTGCAGCCCTTTAGAGCATCAATTCCCACTGCTCTGCAGGGCTGCTCCTGGCACGAGTGGAGAGGAAGCCTCACTGCGACCCAGGGCACCCTGCATCGCTCTAGAGGAGCACCGAGGGATTGATAGCTCCAGCAGCGCTGACCCAAACTGCTAGATCTTAACCAGGCCTCCAGTTCGAGCAGAATGATGCCCCTCAGCACACCGTGATGCTCTATAGTACGCACAGGCATGAGGGTGTAACACACCCGTGTGTGTATGGAGGGGAGGACACTTCCCTCTGCGGCACTATGTGATAGCCACATACATCACCCAGGTTCAGCTGTGGGGCAGGAGGACACACAGTAACTTGCATTATGATTTTCTGTCTGGGTTAAATACTGATAAAATATTAACATGTATTTCTATAATGCTTTTATTAAAAAACTACTGTGCTGACACTTGCTCGTCTGAATGAAGGAGAAACCCAGGTCTATGCAAAGTCAAGTGAAAAGGAGACCGTCTCCTTGCGACTGACAAGGTAAAGCCTCCAGATGATTGACAGAACAAAAGACTTTTGTTTTCAGTTGATAGGCAATGCAGTAATTTTCTTTAAATGGCATCTTTTCTCCCTAGGTCTTCCTGGAAAAGCACAAACCACAGAGAAACCCCATACTGAGCTGTATCGATCCCTGCCCAGCCATGGCTGTGAAAGACTATCACCACCATGTCTGCTATGGGCCACAGCCCAGAGAACCAGAGTAAATCCAGTAGAGGCTTGAGAGCCAGCCCTGGTCCCACAACAGGCAAAATGCAAATGGGCAGCAGCAACATTGCTGGTGGAATACCAAATCATTACATTCTGGGTAAGGGGAGCCTTCCCTGACAGCAAACCCTATCACATCCCTGCCCGTTTTCCTTTTTCCCAAGATCCTGCCCTCACTAGCTTCCCCTTCCCCAGCAAAAACAAATTCAGTGCACAGTGGTGACAAATTCATGTCAGATGTGCTGTGCTGACATGCATCTTGCAGGGAACAGGGCTTAGCCCTTATGGAGCAGCTGGGATACTCCATGGAACAGGCAGATCAGGGAAGGAGAGGGTGACCCCGGCCAGGTTTGCTGTCACTGCTCCCCTCTGTGCAGTTCCAGCTCTCAGAAAACCCCTAACCCAGGTTAGGTATGATTTTCACTGAAGGAAAAGCAAAATGTGAAAACGAGGAAATCCATCTTCTCCAAAATGCACTTTTCAGACAAAACGATTGGCGGCACTTCAGCCAAATTTAGGAGTGTTTTCAGTTAACAGCTTGTTTGGGAAACAGGTAAATAAATAGATCAATAAATTAATAAGATGAGCAGCCCCGAGCTGCCGGCGCCTTTCCGCCCTGATGTGACCCGCTGGCTACGGCACTGTTATAACAGTGAGCAAGATGCTTTGCTCTCTTGAGAGTGCATGAGGCAGTCCATGCAGGGGGCAGGTCCCTGGCGCAGATAACCCACACATCTGCTGTTTGTGGCAGAATTTGGGAATAACCCAGAGTCATTTACCAGCAAATCCAAGTGCAAATAGAAGTAATCAGGAGCATCTGCTGTGCTTCTTGGCAAAAGCCCCACCAGGCAAAAGTGATGAAGGAATGGGACAAACCCATTTGACTCCCAGAAGCCAAACCCGACCATCACGGTAAATACATACATGCAGAAAATACCTCTGTGCAGGTCTGTCACAAACATCCCTGTGTCCCACAGAGCCCATTCGACTGAGTCACCATCCAGGCTGACCCAAACAAGAAGCAGAAAACATCTTTCTTTGCCAGCAGTAAACCCCAGCAAGCCAGAGGTAGAACTGCACGATCAGCTTTCTGTGGTACAATCACAGCTGCGGCCCAGATACAGCCGCCTCCTTAAAAAGAATAGTAATCTATATGTGAGAAGAACAGAAACATCATGCCTTGCCTATGAATAATGACTTAAGACACCAGGAAAAATACCCCACACATGTTAAATGCCACGGCTGTGAGACCAGCTCGCATCTGTTTTCTGCCGTCGTTGCTCCTCGAATCTCTGGCTTTCCCAAGTTCATACATATTTTAAAATGCCAATAGCTCCATTACCCTTCATTTCTTACAACACTGGAAGATTAGAGTCCATAAGGGAGAGAAAAGAAAAGAAAGCATCATGGGGAAGGATGTCACCCTGGCGCTAGAATAGTATTTACCCCAATCCCATGTCTGAAGCAGTTTTTCCTGGAGGGGCTGCCTGGGCGGGAGCAGGGACAGGGCTCGGCTTCCTCTGCAGCCGCTACTCTCAATGTCCCCCTTGTTCTCCCAGCAGCATCAGGCTGGAAAACTATGAATTATGGACCAGAGCTGGCACGCTCCCTTCACACCGCAGCAATGGAGGGAAAGCTATCCCAGCTCACTCTGGCAGTGGAGATGCAACTGCAGAGGTGGGCACTGGGCGCACTGGGGTGTTTTGGATGTGCTTTGGGGCGATTCCCTCCCTTCACACACCCATCTCTGACTGAACTTTCAGCCCCAGAAGTCCATATCCTCGATTACCAACTCTTCAGCCCCAGATCTCTATGCAGGAACCACAAAGCTTCGCAGCACAGCAACTAAAACATTAAAGCAATAAATATTTGCATGTTTATATAAATCTTCACATAAATATTGTGGTCACAACCTGCACTGATTTGTTTTCTTTTCCCCTCCCTTCTTGCTTCACTTCCACACTACTGATGTGGGGATATTTTCTTGCATTACAGGAACAGTTTTCCCTCTCAGAAGGGAGCGGATGAAGAGTCAAAGCCAGCCGTGAGCATGCCGACAGCCACACCACGAGAGCTGAATCCTTCCAAAGGCTGAAGGACAATTTCAAGTGACCTCATCATAACTTTAACCTTATTTCATTCCCCTGATGTAGGGACAGGTTGAGAGCAGCCAGTGAAGCTCGCTGGGGGTGAAGGCGCTCTCTATGAGGTTCCTCATGGGTTTGTGGGTGCACAGCAGCAGCTGACTAGGATTTATCTGAACATGTCTACAATGCCACTACTAAAAGGCTCTATTCTTCACCCTGCCTGGGTGGTGGCTCCCATACACCACAGCTCCTCTCCCAGCCCCACAAAGCACCTTTGCTAGCTCTCCGGAGTTGTGATGGACTTGCAATGACAAGTACCCAAGTCATTAACGAGTTTACACTGGAAATCTTGCATAAATATATACCTTGCCTGTGGGGCTCCTCCAGGATGGGTGCAGGCTGTACAAGGCTGTGCAAGGCTTGAGGACACCCACAAGGCCAGTGAGGCTGAAAATCATGACAGTAAATGGCAGCACCCACCTGCCCATCACCCCTGGCCCAGGGCACAGAACAAGCTCCTCACACAGGGTGACAAAGGCGGACATCAGGGTAGCAAAGCAGCATTGCAGAGGAGCAATCACCAGGTCCATCTTCAGACCAACAAGTAGGGATGGAAGCAAATCGTGAGCACTGCTACAGCAGGGCCAGCCTGGCTGCAGCATTTCCAGCACACAGGGAAGGACAGGAATCTAATTTATTGGGGCCAACTCTGTTTTGACCAGGGAACAATCAGCTGGAGCAGGAGGGGACAAAAATGCCGATTCTATGTCAATTTTAAAGCTGTTCATAAAGTTCCAGCTCCGCACTCTTGTGCATCCACACACATCATGTGCAGCATTCTGCTCACTGCTGTGCTTCAGCAGCTCATGTGTCTTTAGTGGCCGGGGTCCCAAAACTGCTAAAGGGATTTAATTTGCTCTTACTAATATTTTATCCATGGTACTAGGTCATGTTCCCCTTTCCACTTGAAAGGCACCTCCAGCTTATTGGCAGCAGTGAAATTAATAGAGAAATCATTAGAAAGCATAAGGCACAGGCCATGCAAATCACACACCACAGAGGATTATTTCCAAACAATAAAATTAATTGGTGTCATCAGCCACCAGCAGGAATGCAGAGAGAGTTTGCATTAAAAAACATAGAGGATTATTGACAGCCTGTGCCTCCTCATACATAAAACATCTGATGGCATCATTTAATTGTAATATTCCCTAGCATGAAGGCTTTCCCTGTGTGAAGCTGCGGAGCAGAGGCGAACCAGATAGCAGGACACAAACAGGACAGGGACACCACAGCAGCACCTGGTGCTCGCCTGCATGAGTCTGCAGTGGAAAAGCACTCAACACCTTCTGCAAGTCAAGCCCTACAGAAATGGGCTGTCTGGACCCAAACTGATGGCTTCTTTTGGGCACCTGGGACACAAGGACTTGCTGATTGTAAGCACTTGCAGGGAGCAAATCCCACAGCAAAATACCCAGTCCTGGCACAACCCATACTCAGCTCCCAGAGACTGAAGCAAACAGCCTCCTGATCCTCCAAGGTGCAGGTCTGGGTTCCCACCGCAGCCAGGACTGGTCCCTTGGTGACCCATGGATGCCAGGCAAGCACGAGCCAAGCACTTGGGCCTGGGCTACAACATTTTCCCCCAATAGTCAAATGTACCCATACTCTTGAGAGGCAGAGAAAGCCGTCACCTGGGCAAAGCAGTGCAAATACAGTGCTGCCATTGCCACAGAGGCTGAAAAAGAGAACAATCAGTTCCGGGTCTGGAGAAGGCATGTACGAGTTTGTTTTGTTTCAGAAGATAAAGAACAAATAGTAGCCTCAAGTCAGGATAATATTTATTCACATGCTTCACTTTGAAGTTCAGCCCCTGTTGGCTTCACGTGGTTCAATCTCCTGGAGAAGAGAGCTCTCTGAAACCGCACCCTGAGCAAGGGAAGGAAGAAAGGAAACTCTTCAAACACCGGCATTAGGGAAGCCAAATAAGCCTCAGCACCGGGGGAATTATCACTGTCCCTCAAAAACATGAAGGAGAGTTTGAACTGGTTTGTTCCTGCGCGGGAGGCAGAACCAGACGGTGCAGAACTGCAGAACAACAGCTCAGGCTCAGGGAGCTGCATTTCACGGCAGGACAAGCAAAATGAGAAGAGCCCGGTTAATCTCCAAGGTAAATCCCCATCCACTTGTTTCCTGCCCTACAGAGGGATTTCTGTGTACTGCATTTCTCCCTGACAGAGCTTGGATGTGTTTCTGTACCTGCACTAATACCTGGAGAGCTTCAGGCTGGGAAACGGGCAGGAGCAGAGGCAAAGACAGGCAGAAACACGCCGGGGCTGGGGGCAACGTATCCGCAGCAAAGCCTGGAAGAACACCACCGCATCCAGCATCCCCGCGGGAAGCCCCTCCCCAGCCCAGCAGCAGGACCTGCCCGTGAGCTGCTTAAGGAACTGGGTATGTTCCTTCTCCACACACGCGCCCCAGACAGGACCCGGACCCGCCGGCGGGTTCCTGCCCCCAGCCCCGAGCTTGGGTTTCTGGGTCAGGCTCCAACCCGTGCTCTGCGCACGCTGCAGTGCAGGTTTGCTCAGCACATGCCAAGGAGCAGCAAAGCAAACAGCCCTGCCCTGTCCGAACAGGAGCACCACGAGGGCTGCGCCGCAGAGAGCCACCGGGCAGCTCCTTCCTTAGTCCCAACACAGGGAACGCTTTCTTCCTGTAATTCCAAGCACACCACAGGTAATCACTGGTATCAAATCCCTCTTCCATTTCACGTCCTGTACTGCCCAGAATGTGAACACTCGGGACAGGGAAGTTCCTCTCTCCATATCTTGCACCTCGTGTCTCTCTCCATGGGTCCTCTTTGCTGAACACATGGGTAAACCAGTAAGCCAAGCTACACCCTGGTACCCTTAACAAACTGTACCGAGTAGTGCCTCTTATCTGACCTTTCTTTTAGTTGGGTCACTCATATTTATAGTCATGCTTCATTTTTCCTTAAGTGTGCCCTAGCTATGGCATTTACTCATTTATGTTTCAGAAGAGAATAGAGTAAAAATGGAGTTAATGGAGCTAGAAATAGGATGAAGCCAAACCACAGAACTCTACAGATCTGCTTGTCCTCCAGACCGCTTACACAGACAGGAACTTGCTGCGAGGGATTCTCATCGATTGCTGCCTCTTTACAAGCCTTTCTGTGGCAAGACAGGGCCGGAGAAGCATCTGGGAAGAGCAGAGTGCCTGAAGTTCAATGTTTTCTGCTGTTACTCACTCCTGTAACACGGTGCAAACAGAAGCACCTCTTGCACCACTGCCAGCACTGCCCCTTCCCGGCACTTTGAAGGTCCCTGTCACTGGGAAAACAAGAAGCCCAAAGCTGAGCATCCCTGGCCACAGCCTGCCCATCCCCGCTGTGTCCCTGGGCAGTCTCCTTAGCCTGGTCCAGGACAGGTTTTCTGAACCTTCCTTGTGTTTGGAATCCTCCCTGCTGTGAGGACCTACTGCAAATACTCTGGGAATGGGAGATGGTCAAAAGCTGCCCAGTCCCTAATGTTACAAAGAAAACTTCCTCCCTGGCATTTCCTTTAAAGCCTCAGCCACAGGAGCCCTGCAATTGCTTGTTAACTGAGACGTCAGGTTTACTTCTCAAGGCTTTAGTCCCTCACAAAGGCAGAAAACCCCAGAGCATCACTGAAGTGCCCCCTGCTCACTTGAAGAAAGGCCTCTGGAAACACTCCTGCAGCATTGTTGTTTTTAAACAAAACAAACCCACTTTGAGAGCACGTAAGCCATACCCCTGGATTCTCTGCAGCATCAACAGGTGACTGCAGAGGCACAAGAGCCTGTTGCAAGTCCCTGCACCCAGCCAGGGAGCAGAAGGTCCAGGCAGAGCTGGCAACTCCTTCCTCAAGGGACAGACATTGGGGGACACAAAGGAGTGACCACACACAGGCAAAGAGCACCACAAACATCCCTGCTCCAAGGGGGTTCAGAGCTCGGCCTCCCCAAAAGCCTCATCCCCCCCAGCCCTTCCCTAAGGACCAGCAGAGCTCCTGCTCCCCAGCTGTCCCAGTGCACCCCCAAAAATCCGCTCTGGAACCTCATCAGGAGAAGCAGCTCTGTGAAAACAGAGCAGCGGGACCCAGAGGACCTGGGTCAACCCTCACAGCCCTCATTGCATTCCCCCTTCCACCTCCAACCAACAGAACCAGCGCGTCCCAGTGTGCCCGGGAAGGGTGGTGGGGAAGTTCTGATCCAAGGACAGGCTGGATGCTAATGGCAGCCGGCAGCGAGGGGAGATTTCAATCAATGCACAAATGGAATTTGCCAGGAGGCATTTTAAGAGTCAATTCTTCACACTCCAGTAATTAGAACAATATTATGAGACCAGGCGAGGTGAGGGCGGGCAGCAGCACGCAGGGACTTGGCTGATGCAGGGAGTGGGCTGAGCAAATACTAGAGTCAAGTGAGGCCTCAAGGCAAGAGTCCTTCACATGGCTCCCTGCAGGCTGGAGTCAACCCAAAAGTTTATCCACTTCCCAACTGTGGATTTTTCTATGCACACGTGAAATTCAATTTCATATTTAGATTAAACACAGACCAATGACCCTGACCCAACTTCCTTCCTTACCTCAAAAATACCAGCAAGGCCAACAGGGGCTATACATTCAGTTCAAGGTCTGCTCCAGACTCTGCCAGTGACTGATAAATCCCTGTGCATGATCTAAGACACCATAAAAGTTTAATCCCATTGAGCACTCAGACCCAAAACCAGATTCCCACAGAGGAGCTGTCATCCAAGTCTACAGAAATCAGAATGCCCCAAACAGCCGCATTAGATGAAAATGCTCAAGATCAGCTTCCTGACCAGAACCCACCACAAGGGGATGAAACAACAAACCCAAACCAACCCACGTGCTGGTGGATCCATCTCTAACACCTCCCTGGAGCACCCCCTCTGGGACCTGGTGGGCTCTACGAGCTGTCCCCCACACCGGTGTGCCCACATGCAGAGCCCTCGCAGGCAGCTTCGCTGTGCTACTTCCAGGAGCCAGGACTTTCATTGCAGTAAAACCGATGTGCAAAAGCAGCTCCTTCAAGGGCAGACTGGGAGCAGGATGGGTGTGCGGGTTCAAGACAGATCAATGCTGTACAATGGGTATTCATATCTGCTGAAAGTGGGACTCAGGCACTGCAATTCACATCTGCAATGAGCTGTGATCTCAGCTCTGGTCCCGGAGCACAGAGGTCCTTTTGATGAGCGGCTGCACACAGGGACTGAAACACTATTGCAGAACTGAAGAAAGAGATCCCATTTTTTTAACAATCTTCCCAGTTCTCTGGCTCTGAAATCCAAGTTTCTGTTTCCCATCAGGAAGCTGCTGCACCCCAAGGGGCTCAGGCATATCACTGGGAAGCAGAGAGTGATGCTCCAGACTTGCTGCTCACCCAGCTCCTCCAGGCACTTCTTGTAAATCACAGCACAACCTCCAGTTGCTTTGTCATTTGTACATGCCCAGAGGAGAGCAGGACCCCACAGAAACACCCTCGCTATCACCCCCAAAACCCTCCTGGGATCCCCAGCTCTGATTTATCTCTGTGCACCAACACGGAAGGTCTGTACATAGGGAAGAATCTTCCCATTTGCCCTCAAGTACTGACCACCTTTTTCAAAGCTAAAGTCACAGGCTGTGAAATCCCCACCATCTGTTAGCCAGGGAGCAGCCCACCCTCCTCTCCCACACAAGCTTTACTCATTAGCAACGACAGCAAGCATGTTGGCCCAGAAGATCCTAAAATCACTGGGAATAGGAAACCCTGACAAAAGCTGCAGAGTTCAGCGTGTCCACATCATTAGCTTTACCCAGGATGCATTAAGGCTGCTTTCTTGCTACCATGATTATGCTTTAATATGCAATTAGTGGGAAGAGAGCGATGTCGAGGAGGAGAATGTCTCACTTACGCACACACCATTAATGCTGAGAGTGCAAACAACCGAACAAACCAGCTGCAGCATCACCCCTGAGGCTTGTGACCTGCAGCAGCAAAGCACGGAGGGCACGCGCTGCTGTCCCACCACTGCACAGCCCCAGGCACCCCATCTCCCACCCGGCCAGGCCTGGGGCCGGGAAAGGAGCAAGAGCTGGAAGAAAGGAATAAAAATGCTGGGTCTGGGAGCCCTTCAAGCATGACCCCGAGCACTGAGGTGGGCTTGGCTCAGCTCAGCTGGGCCAGCACCTTCAGACCAACAGTTTCACTTTTGCCTGTTCTGCTGAGCCATGGTTACACCCCCGTGTACACCCCTGTTTCAAGAAATGCTAATGATCACTTGTAACCAAAGCGTTTGGCTTTGGGACAGTCTCATCCGCAGAAGCTGCAGTTCCAAGAAGCTGAGAAATCCGAAGGTTTTCTCATGAAAGAAAACATTCCTTTTATTCCAAGACTGCCTTAAGCAATACTACCTGGGAGGTTCCTCCTTCCCGTCCCGAAGCACACACACCCTGAATGGTTAAGCTCACGTGATGGCAGATGCACTAACTGGGCACCACAACATGCAAAGACTGACTCTGCCTGCAGCATCTTCCACTCTTGAGGATGCTGGGGGCATCACCAAGCCTCAAATGCCCAACAACACCACAGCAAAGGAAACCACGTTTTTTCCAAAGATAGCCAAAACCTGTTGGGTGACCCCGAGCAGCCTGGCTGGCTGCTGCCCCCTCCCCTTTCTGGAGACACAGACCAGCAAGCAGGTTAGCTTTCGAAGGGAAAAAAGAATCCGTTTCTCCCCGATCTTGTCTAAAATTACTGGAAGAAGAGCTCAGACAAATCAGGAGGGTACAGAAAGATCAATTTCATGCACATTAAGGGTACCATTTATCCTGTCCTGATCAATACCTCGGATTCCTCACCCATTACAACACTTCCATCACTGTTTAAGGCTCAACTGCAGACTTCTCCCATCCAGACGATGGACGTCATGAAAGATTCTGCCCATACTTGTTTGATCTGGAACATAAAACCCCCTAATGTGACCCCTTGGAAAAACACTGGGGAGAGCAGTCAAGGAGGAAGCAAAACATCAAGCTTCCCAGAAGGAGCACTCCTGGCTCTTGCAGCTCCACGGAGAAGCTGCTCAGCTGTAAACAGACCAGAGGGAAGTAGGGAGAGAGGAAGGGGAAAACCAGGGAGAATTTGCCACAGCACAGCTAAAACTGATGCTGCAGTGAATACCAGAGAGCCACCAATGCCGGTGCCTGGCTCCTGCTCCAGCCTAGGAGCCCCTTGCTGGGAAACGGCCTTCCCATCGGCTCTGCTGGACACCAGGCCCCAGCCTCACAGTCCCACGTGCATGGGCCAAGGACCCCACAGCACCTCCCTCCCTGCTCTGCACCAGCACAGCATCACCAGGGCAGGACTCCCTGGAGCAGCCCCTGGCAAAGCCCTGAGGGGAACCAGAGGAGAGGGTCTGGTGCCAGCGGGCACTCCCTGGCTGAGAACCGGGCCCCGTACGCGCAGACCTCGGTCACCCACACGTGTCTGCTTTCAGCCATGCAGGTCCTCACCAGGCTCTGCTCCCACAGTGTGGTGGGAGCCCAACGGGACGCCCTCACTGCAACAGGAGGCAACACCAGGGCCACAGCTCCCAGCCACCCCCCAATGCCCAAGAACCCGGGTGTTCCTCAGAGGGGTTTGCTTTAGGACACACTGAAAGCCCAGCTGCAGTCAGCAGCAGCTTGTTGCCTATGCATGGTTTAAGGCTGTGCTGTTGTTATCAGCTCCCGGAAGACCACAAAATACATTAGTGTGCCCCTGTTGACATTAACTGTGACAGGCTGCTGGGGAGACTCCCAGCCTACCAGATCCTTTCAGGGCAATATTTGGATTGCAGCAGGGAGACATTTCCAGGACATGGAGCCTAAAAACACACATTACTAGAGGCGTGGTAGCACCCACCACATCCTCATGGCAAACACCACCCTGCTAACAGTCCCACACAGCAGAAAGCTCTGTCTGGTCCTTGCTTCACTTGCTGCAGAACTCTAATACATGCGCCTTGTGTTTTGGGGAAGTTCAGAGTCAGGGTTTCCTGTAGATGCTTTTAGCATCCTGACTGAAAGCATCTGCTGGGCACACTGCAGTGGCCAACACTGCACGAACCCCAGTTGATGGGCTCATGGTGCCAGGAGCAGGAAGATGGGAGCAGGGTCCCTGCATCACCCTATGCCCGATAGCATCACCAAGGGTGAACCTGCACCACTGGTGTGTCACAGGCAATACAGAGCTCAGAACACATGCAGTGTGAGACAAACAGCCCCCAACTCCAAGTGATCCCTCAAGATGGCAAGGCAGGGGGATAAACCCAACCCCATGTTGTTCCCATCTCCTTTTGCCATTTAAAGCATCCATCCCAACATCCAAGTCTCCAGTAAAATTCCAGCAAAGCCATTTAAAACACGGGTGGACAAACACCAGCTGACCTAACACCAGCCAAGCAAATGGCAGCCAGCGCAGAAGGACCAACCACCACCCACAGCTCCTGCAGGCAACTGGAGAGTTAATCATCAGCTGGCAGGGTGACATCCCTGCGCAGCACCCACGGGCTGCTTCCCACGCTCCCATACAATTCCTGGGGCTGCTCCCTCAGGCAGGGACTGAAGCACCCAGGGCTCGGGCCAAAATCCTGTGGGCAACAGCAAAGTTGCATGTGAACCTCCAGCTCCTTGGGAAGACAAGCACAGAATCAGACTGGTTCAGGATGAAGGGACCTTAAAGCTCTTCCAGTTCCAACCCCTGCCATGGGCAGGGACCCCTTCCACTGGAGCAGCTTGCTGCAAGCCCCTGTGTTCAACCTGGCCTTGAGCACTGCCAGGGATGGGGCAGCCACAGCTTGCCAGGGCAGGCACTGAGCATGTCCCTGGTCTCCCCACAGTCATACCCAGGATCCTTTCTGCAGTTACTGCACTGCTCTCTAGGGAGTTAAAAGAAAGAATAAAATAAAACACACCCTTTGGGAGAATTCTCCTCCCCTCCCTCAGCACACGCGTGGTGCAGCTACACAGCCGTTAGAAACACTTCCCTCTGTGATAGCATCTCCTTGACATGCATCCAACCACCACGTAGCAGCATCTGAGTCACTGGCATGGAAGGACACAGCCAGGGGGGTCTGTCTGACTGCCCAGTCCCCTGGGATCTGTGAACAAGCAGGAGGCAAAGGCAGAGCCACAGCCCCATCCCAGCACTGCAGAGCCATGCAGCACTGCCCACCACTGCTCTCCCCTCCAGACCCATCACTTCATGCACTCAGGAAAGCCTCTGCTTTTAGCTTGTTCTTGGCTACAAGACATCAGGAAAACCCCCCAGAAGTCAGGAATGCGAGGAGGAGGGCTGGTCCCAGCACCAGCAGGGCACCACAGGAGGGCAGGCACCGGGCCTGCTTTGGTGCAGCACCAAAAGGCAGCTGATCTGAAAGCCTTGCAGTTTCCAGCTACCTGCACTATTCCATGTAAATCTCCCTGTTCCTCCCTTCACATACCCAAACTCTGTTAATAAAGCACCCTTTAAAACACCGCTGCAAGGATGTTGACTTGTACATGAGGTCAGAGATGAGGGAGGGAGGGAGGGGAACTCTCAGCAGAGAAACAGCAACACAAACCACCACCTCTCAGTTATTAATCCCTTGAATAATTCTGACAATGCTCCCCACCCTCCTGCCTCCAACTGAGCAGAAACCAGTTTTCTGGCTGAGTGGGTCTCAGCGCTTTGACTCCAATGGTACCAGCGCATCCTCTTCCTTTCCCACCTCCACAGCGTCACTTGGTGTCATGGGTCAGGGCAGGAAAGGCCGCAACCTCATAAAAAAGCTTTTCCAAGTAGCACAGGAACTTCAAAATAAGTTCAGGACAATGAAAACCAGGTCTGGAACACCGGAAGGAGCAGGAGCTGACACATGAGCAGGGAGCAGTGGAGCTGACACATGAGCAGGGAGCAGTGGAGCTGACACATGGCTCCATTGCGTTGTGAATACTTGAACTATATTTCTCAAAAAGGTACATTACTGCAAGTTATTGAAAATGAGTAAGTGCCTCTACTGAACCCCGCTACCACCACGCTGACTAACAGAGCAATAAAGAGTTTAATCCATATTTATGTACATTTTATCTCATTATGGTTGGTGCCATTGAATTAGCAAGTCCAACAGGAGCTACATTTTACACCACGATGGCTATTAAATGTGCATGAAGTAAAACAGCACACAGGGCACGAGCACCAACTTCTTTTGAGCCAGGCTGAACCAGCAAACCCAAGCCCAGCACTCCCTCTGCCAGACCAGAACCTAATGAGGGATAAGGTGATGTCAACAGGGGTTCTCTTCTGCATCCTGCAGCGAGCCACAGCCACACAGGGACACTCGTGCAGATGCCAGCAGTGATTACAGACAGTGCCTTTGAACCACTTTAAAGGGATAAGATACAAAACCCAACAATTAAGAGCCAACTTGCACTGATCAATATAACAATACAGTCTTTTGAGGTGTCAAAGGGGCACAACTAGAGATAGGGGTGGTCAGCATCTCAGGTCACATTTGGGAGCCTCTCTCATGAAACACAACATGTCCCTGCTCATAGTGGGACTGCTGAACAATGGGACACTGGGAAGAAAAGTGGTTGCAAGCAATCTGAAGTGGCCTCTCAGCTCCCTCAGGGGCCTGGAAAACAGCACCAGTATTACAGGAAACATGATGCGTCTATCTGGGAGAAGCCTGCACTTGCCAATTACCCGGCATCCCACAAAAGCAGAGAGAGAGCTTTTCAGCTCCACAGGGATTTCGGCTGGAGAAGCCCAGATGGCTCATGATCCCTTTCACCAGCTGTGATCCTGGTGACAGGAATGAAGAAGTCACTTTCCAAGCTTAAAACTCAAGGAACTGGCAAAACCAGGGACAAAATCCTCATGTTCCTGGACTCCAGCAGCCCCCAGCCAGACTTGCTCCTCCAGAGGAGGTTCCATAGGTCCCCCAGCAGCTCCTCCTTGCTGAAGTGCTGGATCAGAAGCCAAGGGGAGCTGTGGAAACCCCTCTCGGAATAGCAGTCGGCCATGGCGAGACTCGGATCTGATTTTTCTTCCTCTTCTAAAGCACCAACATTATTCTTACACTAGGAAACCCTGAAGGACCCTGCAGACTCCAGAGCACAAGCCCTGTACATACAGGTTGGCACCACAGAAATGTAAGCCCCTGCCTTTCTGCTGGGTAATTCCACTGCAGCAAACCCAAATGCTACTACAGCAGTCGCTGCCTCACTGCCCGCTGGTTTGGAGAAGAAAAGTAACCACTTCAGTGGCATCCAGAAAGGAAGCAGCCAACACAACCCCACCAAGGTTTCTATGCAGTTAAATGGTCAACTGTTACTATGCTGTCTTAAAAAAAGTATCCTACACAGCCTGAGAGTCTTATAACCGAAAAGCTGGCTTGATCCAAGGGATGAATGGCTCCAGGAAGAAGCTTGCGTGTGTGAAGTCTGCACTTGTCCAGTGGGAACATGGGTTAGGGACTCCTTTTGCTCTCACTGTGACTCAAAAAAGGAAAGGTGCTTTGGTCCACAGCAGATTTTTCCCTGTTTATTTGCTTTGCCACTGTTAAACACAGATCTGAGGACAGTGTGGGAATGAAAGGTGGCAAAGACAA
The DNA here is from genome assembly GCA_002631895.1 of Agapornis roseicollis. NCBI lineage: Eukaryota > Metazoa > Chordata > Aves > Psittaciformes > Psittacidae > Agapornis > Agapornis roseicollis. The sequence goes on from NDXB01008283.1 coordinate 54,149, forward strand.
TGGGGATGTTTTGACAGGCTTCCAGAGGGATTGAGGGTGGTGCAGCCTTGAACAGCTGATACCTCCAGTGAACTGATAAAAAGCTGCACTGGGAAAAGATCAGCAAGGATTTTGTGTACAGAATCTGCGCCTCCCACAGCTTAGAGGGCTGTTTGAGGGTGACAATGCATGTGAAAACAAGCAAGATCCAGGCAAGAAAGTACATCTGGATTTCTTGGAAGTTTATGACAAGTTTCTTTCCAAAGTCTCCTAAAATGCTAAACTGCCACAAGGAAAGAGGGAATGGCAAATCCTCTCCCCTCCCCAAGACACAAACCTGCACGCTCCCACAAAAAGTAACCATAAGGAGGAGAGAATAGCTGTTCCCTAACCAGACCAAAAGGAAACCACAGTGTTCAGCTGACACATTTCAGCAGTGTTTAACTCTATTAACAAGCATCTTAGGCAATTTGAAACAGCACAAAGCAAGAAACAATGTGACAATAAAGCAGCATTTTAATTAGCAGCAGTTCTTTCCCCAGCCCAAAAGGTTCCTTCTGTGCATTCATATTCCCAGAACAACAAAAGCCGCCTTGTGTTTCATAAATCACAAAAACTCATAAAACAAGCCCCTGCAATTGCACATTCCAGATAATGGTCCAGAAATAAATTAGGCAATAAATATCAAACAATATATCCCCATCAGCAGTGCAATTCTACTCTCTGGATAATCAGAAGAGAAGATGCCTTCCAGCAGTTTATGCCTGGTAGCTGGAAATAGGTAAAACAATCGAGAGCTTTAATAAATCTTTTAACACTTTTTCCATTGAAGAATATAGCGATTGCCCTGTGTAATAGCTTCCCTGAGCACAGTACCCATCAGAGTAACAGCACAGCTCTGATGCTCTTGCTGTCAAAAGCTGGGATGCAGACAAGCAGCCACTTGTCAAAATGAGGAAGGATTTTCCTCCCTCTCAGCTGGGTCTGGTTCAGCTCTTGGTGCCAACCAGCCCTTACAGCAAACACAAACCGTTCTCTCTCCTCTCCCGTGCAGGTGACACACGGCACAGATGTGGTTCAACCCCAGGCTGGGATGATGCTTAACACTGGTTTGACAGTGGCGTCCCCACAGGGAGCTCACAGGCAAGGAGGTGGCATGGTTCTGCCCCAGTCACCCAGCAAGGCAGCCGGAGCTGGGGAGAGGACCTGGTCTTCCAACCCCAGAGCAGCAGCAGCTCCCAGGGCTACCACCTCCTCCAACAGCTCTTACAAACACACAGGCACACAGATATTCCGATTCCCTCAAAAAAAAGACATCCCTTCACATACTCCAGAGGTTTCTACATTGCTTTGCAATCTACAGCAGAAAGCTTGAGGGCTGCATTTCCTTTCACTAACCAAGAACGCAGCAGCACCATCCCCTACATAAGCAAATACACAGGGAAACAGGTGCCCAGTGAATGGGTTAAGAGCACAGAAGCTGCTCAGAAACCCACAAAGCATACATATATTCGTCCAAAGCCTGCAGCATAAGCCTAAAGAACCCTTGGTGCCAGAACCATTATCCCCAGGAGTTACCCTTACCTTTCCAAAGTCCCGTACGTCAAAGAGGTCGAAGGGATCAAACAGATCACTGTTTCTTAACCCAAATTTGTCGTGACACACTTTGAGGAAGGTTCGGATGTTCTTCAGACAGAGAAACTGCAGGAAACAAAACAAGAGAGTGGGAAAGGTGAGCAAGGCAGGCATACATCTTAACTGAGCTTTACTGTGCTAAATTCACACACGAGACAAGTTCTCAGGGACTTAGAAACCCACACTGAAGAGCCCAGCACTAGCTCATTTGTTGTCACTGGAGACACCTGTGAGCACTCCTGTGTCCTCAGCTGGGCACCAAATAAACCTCCTCTTGGAAGACATGTCTCACAGAAGATAACCACTGCTGAAGGGCTGGAAAACCCAAGCCAGGAGTTTCCCTTTCAAGGTCGGAGCCAAATATAAATTACAGCTGATGTTATACAGAAACCCAGTGTTGAACTTCTAACCATCTCCAGCATGATCCCATTTACTTCCCTATAGAAGGAACACATTACCCCTCCTTCCCCAGCTCAGCTCTCATTCCCAAGACCAGGGCAATTCCCAAGACTGTTTCCACAATGTTTTGCTCATCTCTAATCTTCACCCACTTGAAGAGGCAGAAATCTCCCCCCTTCAGGGGCCACCCTCGGTTGTTCTGCTGGGTCAATGGGCAGAGCAACATCATGTTTCTCTGTCACGAAAATCCTGTCCTTGACTAATGCAATAATTGGTCATTTATCTGTGAGAAGCCTGGGCACTGCACTGGTCCCACTCCAACAGCGACACCTGCACAGGGGCTGAGAGGAGAATAAAAACTTGCTTCATTTCTGCAGCTGCATCACCTTCATCAGGATGGACTGACTCTGCTGAGCAAGCCAATTTAATGCACTTCCTTCTGCATCCTCGTGCTATTCCACAAAACCCCTTCAGTTTATTGCTGTGCTTTTAAATGACTCCTTTTTTCTGCAAATTCCTCACAAATACATGATAAACATATTAGAGTTGCAAGTAAATCAACCCATGCAAGGGATGAATTCATCCCCCCGTGATGAACAGGCACAAGACTCAACTCATGCAGTTTCATGGATCACACGGTGCTGTCTCTGCTCCCCAAGTTGTCATCAAACCAACACCATGCAAAAACACAGCTTGCAAGCGTCAAATAACTTAACCAGGCTTAATTATTATTAACTTAGTAATGTAAAATAACTTAGTTTTCTTTCCATTAAGAGAATCAAAGCAGAGTCTTTGGGACCACAGTATCTCCACAGACATGACAGTGATGCAGCTCATCCTTATCACTGTGTTTGGGATTACATGTGAGGTCTGCAGTGATGGATTAGCAAAACCACCTCACTAACAACAGGCTCATCTACCTACACAAAGAAAGAATCTTTCACTCTTCTCACCCATGCCAGCCCCCTCTACACAGAGCCATAGAGTGACAGCATAGGAAGGCTTGCACAGGGTGTTCCCATCACAACAAGAGCCTTCTCCTTAGACAAGCAAGTGCCAGAAACAGAAATTTAAACCAATTCCGGTTTTCTAGGGCATTCCTCCACCTCACATAAGCACTGCAGTAAACATCATCTGTCGAGACTGAGAGGCTAGTTTGGAATCGCTGAACAGCCTCGCACCGATACGGGTTATTTCATAGCTTTATCTTTTGGTCTCCAAGAATTCACACCCTGGGCCTGCAGCAGGGGTGTTTTCTGTAGCGCTGCGGCCTCACCGATTCCCACTTCCAGCACATGTCTATTTTAAATCCTTCTAAGCCTCTAGTTTCGGAAGTTAATGACACAGGTTATAGCCACAATTACACACAGCAAGATGCTGCACCCTTCGCAGCACTGCCCAGTCTCTGCAGCGTTCCCTGCCCACCTCCCACTCACCCCATGAAGGCTGACGGGCTCGGAAGGAAGGACACTCACAGCAGTCACATTCAGCCAAGAGAAAGGCACCCACTGGTGTGGAAGCCTGAACCCTCCACACTGTGTGTTTGTGGATCAAATGCTGCACAGCACAGAGCTCACCCTGCCTCGGTCCTGAACGATAGTGGAGATCCCACATCCAAGCAAGCCAACACCTTGTTTGCAAAGACAGCCCCAGCTCTAGCATGGCCAAGCACAGCCAGGGGACAAGCACCAATGCAGAAGCCACTGATCTATTTACAGAGTTGCTGAAAAGGCCTAATGTAAACCACAATAAACCAAGGCAGCAGGACCGTGTCCTGCTCCACCAGCAAGGAGCTGGCAGCACAGCCAGGCCACCACATTGCCCACAGGAAAAGCCACCACAAAACAACAGCCGCAGGTTGGGTTTTAGCTCCGCTCCTCAGGCACAAGAAGTCAGAGTGGGTATGACCCACATGTGCCCATCTGGGGCACAATTTGCTCCTGGGCTATTTCTTTCTTGCCCATCTGCAAATACCTCCATGTGCTTTTGCTCACAGGTGCTTCGAGGCTGGTTTGCTGGGGATGGAAGGTCATGAATTGTTGGCTTAACTGTGATACTCAACGGCCCCATGTTAAAATTAGCCACAATTGAAAATAAGCTGTGCAGAGGCCATTTCATTTACCAGTCAATCACACCTCTGGAAAAGCAAACACTCCACATGAGAAAGGGAGAGAGAGAAAAATCAGTGTTCTCCATGGGCCTCATTCACCACCTGCCAGGCCCAAAATCAATAGTGTCATTTATATGCTCCAAGTGAGACCTGAGTCCAACAACCTCCTCTGGCGCAAGGGCCAGTGGGAGCCCAAGCACTGCACATCCTGAGTTCCACCATCACCCTCCTCTGCACCCAAAACAACCCCAGTATTAACCAGCCATCACTTCTAGGGACAGACACCACCACCAACTGGGATGCTCAGTTCTGAATACAGACACCAGAGACCACAGCATCTTCCACAGACATCAGCATCCCTCACTGTACCACCAGGCAGGCTCTGAAAGCAGCCATGGCACAAGTCCTTGGCATCGGGAGAGCTCCCCAGGCACTGCAAAGTGCATCCAAGGTGCATTTAGGGAATTCCTAAAGCCAGACCAAAGAGGTGATGAGGGCAGGGATGGGCCTGTACCACAGGCAGCAAGAAACTCATCCACTAAAACAAAGCACCTTGAAGCACACTGATAGATGAGAGGAGCCTGTGGTCAGTTCTGCCCTGAGCCTCCAAGGGTTATGAGAAGCCAACACTACAGGGGCAGTGGCCACAGCCCCACTCCTGCCACCAGCAGAAGGGCCCCAGCACCTGCACTTGAGGAGTTTCAGAACAGCTTTGGTTACTTCTAAACACCATGTACTGCTCTCAGGTGAATGAGCCAGCCGGGCAGGCAGAGCCCTGCCCTGCAAAGGGCACACACCTTCCTGCTCCTGGCAGAGCTCTTCTCTCAAGATAGATGGCAAAGAGGTGGACAAAAAGCCAGTAAATGCAGCAGCATTTGCTCAGCAACCAAACTGCCCAAGGTGGGATCTGGAGGATGCCCATGTGAGCATTGGAGCAGTCCCTGCTCCCTGCAACTGGGGTGGCACAAGGGAGAGAGGTGCAAGGTTTAGGAGTCTCCAAGAGACATTTAATAAAGTGAGAAAACATAGGGAAAGGAGAGAAATCATCAAAACACAGAACCCCAGACTGGTTTGGGCTGAAAGGACCTTAAAGCTCATCCAATTCCAGCCCCTGACACAGGCAGGGACCCCTTCCACTGGAGCAGCTTCCTCCAAGCCCCTGTGTCCAACCTGGCCTTGAGCACTGCCAGGGATGGCACAGCCTGAGGATGGGGCAGGCAGAGGATTCTGGATCAGCCAGAGGTTGCAGCTTTTCAGAAAGGGCTTTTTGGGGAGGCAGCGCTGGCCCGAGCTGAGAGGCATCGCACACAATGGCCCTGGGCGGCACTGAGCCACGTGCCGAGCCCTGGCCAAAGCCATGGGCTTGGAATGGGTCCTGCAGCATGTGAGGAACGCCGCGGCGCTGCCCGCCCCGATAGCCCATTTCCAGTGACAAAAGGGACTTTCTTTAGCGTTTCCTGGCCGTGATGTCAGATTTCCTCTTATCTCGCTGCTGGCGTGGCCCAAAAGCACCAGGCGCAAAGTAAGTCCCAGCCGGGAGCTGCGAGCATCTGCTTATCACAGCTTCTGCAGCGGGAAGGGAGGGTCTCATTGAGAAAACACATCATCTGCAACAGTCAATGGGAAACGGTACAAACCTCTCAGGAAGCCAAAGGGTGCTTCCCCAAGTCACACCAAGCTTCCCTGAGCTACTCTGACACTGCAAAGAGGCATCAAAACTTCCTTTGTCTGCCCCGAAGTCAAGACCAGATGGAAAGTCCAAGAGCACCCAAATATACAACAGGAACCAACATAACTGCATTTAAAATCGTGCAGACCTTTATCCAATCTCTCCAGTGGCTGTGCCCGATCTTGCTCGCCTCCACATCAGGATGTTACCAGGAGAGTTTTGGGAGCTTTTACCCCCCTCCACCAGCAGCACCACACCTTGCATGGCTTTGCTCCTCCTCATGGTTCACCCCATTGTCCCCGTGCAGAGGAGCAGCCACAGAAATGATACACAACATCGCCACAGAAACTCTGCCTTCCCCTTCACATTTGGATTCAAGTCGTGGCTCATCCATTACTTTCGATGGACAGATTAAATTTCAGGGGTTTGGACAGCAGATTTATCTACTGAGAAGCAGAGACTGAAATAATAGCACCAAATTGTTTGAGAAATCATTTCCCCCCCTTTCAAAGACATTCCCACTGCAGAGAGCTCACGGGTTGGGTGAATTCCACTTGGTGAGATGGATTAATGAGCCTGAAATGCTGATGAGCACTGACCTCCCCACAGCTTTTCCATCTCCTCACACCCACTCACAAGCAAGAATGAGCCTTTGGAGAGTACCTGAGGCAGAGCAACCATTTATTTTATCAAATGCCCATAGCTCCTCACTGGAAGGACTGAGGCAAAGCAAACCTGCAGCGAGCAAAGGTACTTCCCTGCGAGAAGCTTCAGCAGAGCTCAGAGGAGCTGCAAAGCCCTCACACAAACTCACCAGGAGCTTCTACCCTGCTCAACAGAGGCACAACACTGAGCCAGGCAGCATCCTTGATCCCCATCATCACTCTCACAGGGCTCAAGCAGACACAGAACTCCCAGGTACCTTACAGGAACTTCTCTTGGCTCTCTCAAAGCAAAGAGGTCTCTCAGATAACAATGTTAAGCTCACAAACTGGAAACTGGAACACACATAGAATTATAAACACAGTTCAAACCCGCGGGAGTTTGAGTTTCACAGGTTACTCTGAGGTAAAAAGGCTCACTCCCAGAACAGCTCCTGGCAGTGCTCAAGTCAGAGTGGGTGCAAACATCAGCCAGAGTTCCTGGACTTCACAAGACAGGAAGCATTGGAACAAGGCAAGGAACAGAGGCGAGCACCTCTGAGGTGTCAGACACGAGGAGGACGTGGGAAGAGCAAGAGACAGGGCACAGGCTCGAATGATTAAATCCAGTCAGTCAGAGGCGCAGAAGCAGCTCAGTAACACATGGGAGCACATCCTGAAGCTGCACAGGACACATCTGCTCCCTGTGCTTTCTCTGCTCACAGGAGGACCCCGCGCTGGGGCAGCAGCAGCATCCCCAGGGCTGCTGCACTAATGCACAGCCCAAGCCCAGCACTGCAGGAACATGTCCTGTTTTATCTTGGGGAAGCTTTGCTGACTCCCCAGGGACGGCCAGGCTCGCTTCCTCCGTTCCATAGGCTCCTGTGGCAAAAGAAGGAGAGAAAAGAAATGACAGCAGAGCCCAGATGCTCCCATCCTCTGAGGCAAACTCCCAACACCAGTGATGACATTCCCAAAGCTTAAAACCCCTGCTGAGCCCTCCCGAGCAGCACAGCAGGGGAGGTCCATTAGGGCTTGTTAAGGTCCATCTGTCCAAGGGTCATCCTGTGGCACACAGGGGCTTTAAATGAGCGGAAGGAAGCTGCAGTTTCCCAAAGCAAATGCAGAGCTGCAGCCAGGACAGCACTTCCCTCCTTTGTGGAGCCCTCCCATGTCAGCAGGGCTCTATGAGGCATCAAGGGAAGTGCTGATTGCCTTGGAGCTCTTTATCAGAGATTCTCAGACAGGGTCTGAAAGTCTCTGCTCCCACACCAAAGGTCTGGGCAGCCCAGAATCCAGCAGGTCCAACAGGTTCAGCACCACAGGTCTGAGCCTTGTGTCACCAAAACCCTCACCACTGAGCTTTAGGAAACCCTCATCAAGTTCCCTGCATCACACCAGGCTGCTGACCCGGCTTCAGAAGCGTATTGCTTAGGATGTTTCAAAGATACCTGGCAGAGCCATTCCCAGGAATAACAAAAGCGCCTGCTACTCCAGACACCGTAAGCATCAATACTGAGGGAAGCAAACACAGAGCAGCAGTTGGCTCTGCAGGTCCTGGCCTGCACCAGCACCACAGGGATATCAGGGCAGGAGCAGAGGCTGTCTGCAGCCTAAGCTATGGGGAAACCACCACAGAGCTTTGGAGGAGTAGCTGAGCTGGACCTTGAGGGTTATCAGCACCACAGGCAAACACAGCAAAGGGGGCTCCTTGTGACTTTCCCACAGGGTCAGGGTTNCCCTGCATCACACCAGGCTGCTGACCCGGCTTCAGAAGCGTATTGCTTAGGATGTTTCAAAGATACCTGGCAGAGCCATTCCCAGGAATAACAAAAGCGCCTGCTACTCCAGACACCGTAAGCATCAATACTGAGGGAAGCAAACACAGAGCAGCAGTTGGCTCTGCAGGTCCTGGCCTGCACCAGCACCACAGGGATATCAGGGCAGGAGCAGAGGCTGTCTGCAGCCTAAGCTATGGGGAAAACCACCACAGAGCTTTGGAGGAGTAGCTGAGCTGGACCTTGAGGGTCATCAGCACCACAGGCAAACACAGCAAAGGGGGCTCCTTGTGACTTTCCCACAGGGTCAGGGTTAGAGCCTCCGACTCCTGCCTCTGATCTGGGCTGCCCCTGCGGTACACGGACCAGATCCAGGCTTGGCTTTGGTAAGCAACAAGGTCTGAGGCTACACAAAGCGTGGACACTGCCCAATCTGCCCACGTTAGGCACCCTGAATGGAGAGTCCCCTTCCACGTTCATTACATCCAGACTCTTCCTCCTCTCCCTGGAGGAGCAGCAGCTCCGGCAGGAGAGCTCACATGAGAAAGGGGAGGAGGGAGGAAAAAAAGCCGTATCTTGGCTTTTACTATGGGTGTGGAGTCCTAAACTCCTGTTTGCCCAGCAGGGCTCACACTTCACTCATGAAACAGCCACAGGTGAGAGATGGGGTATGTAAAAAAGGAATTCTGATTACAGCTGATCAAGGAGACACCTTCCCACACCCTGAGTTCCCAGCAAAGAGCATGCAAAACATTTGGGGCAAGCCAAAGCATTAAGACAGGACTTGATGTGCACCATGACAATCAAATTGTAACACAGAATTCAGCTGCTGTTAAAGAAAATGAGGAATTGTGTAACCGTATCTAGCCTTACGCTGCAATGACACGCTCACAGGGGCTTTCCAAGCACTCATTGTTCTCCTGCTCCTCAGGCTGGCGCAGGGAATGAGACCGTGATGAACATTGACAGGACAGTGATGAGAACAGCCACGGTGCGTCTGTGGGATGCGGGGAAAGCAGCAGGGCAGGAATCAAGCCTTGTCACATCAGGTGTTGGGCCAGAGCCGAGGGAGCTCCAGGCCTGCAAGCCCAGGCTAGCTCCAGAAACTCACAGTGCTTATTTCTGCCTCTTTAAAACCAGGTTGCCCTGTATAAACACTGAAGAGAAACTCGGAGACTTTGGAGGGAAGCGTGGGGTGGGATCTGGAGGAGGTGCCTGCAATAGCTGAATCCAATATCGCTTGTGCAAAGCTGCCCAAACCGAGGACTGAACAACAGCCAAACATGCAAGTTCAATTCCTTTATATCAGGTTTATAGGAGTTCCATATGAGCCCAGCTTTAAATACCCACTCATGTTTCCAGACCATCCCCGAGATGACTGCGCTGCAGGCAGCTGCCGTTCAAGGCACATCCTTGCTCCAGGGCATGCACCAGTCTCACTGCAGGCACTACACACTTCTCTGTTTTAAAACATCCCAAGAAATCTTATTCCAACAGCTCTGCCATCACATCAATCACATGTCATCTCCCAAACACTTCTCTGGCAAAAGCTTCTATGGATGCTACTGCATTATTCATCCAGCAATTTTTCTACATAGTCATGATTTTGGGTGACCCGCTTCCAATTAGACTCACTTCACTTTCAGAAAGCCTCAGAAATTACAGCTATTGTTGGAAAATGTGCTATTTTCCTTAGTTCAGGAAGTGCCAGGTCACCTGCCAGGAAGCAGAATTGCTGAACCAAGGAACCTCCTGACATATTCATCCCACTGCACAGAAGCAGCACCAAGGGAAAGCATCACTGCAACGCAAAAACCCAGCCATGGAAAACCTTGTAACTCTGCATTTGCTGTGGCTGTCACCCTTTAAACTGCCCCAGGGGAGATAATGGCCTAGAATAATTGTACAAGCCTCTTGGTCTGAGATTTGCACAGTCTTGTGCCCCAGACACATCTGGAGATGATAGTTCAGCTTCCAGATCAGCGCTGAAGGACCCGAAGCTGTAGCTGGTGCTGACATAAGAAGATGGAGATGGTCTGCTCATGGTTGCTGACACACACTGACACCATCACACGCTCCCGGGCTGCTGCCCAAGGGGCCATCTACTCACAAAGCTTTGCTGAAACTCAGCCCAGTGCCTGACAATGCGTACAGTGAAAAACGGATCCAAAATGTCACAGCAGGGGCTGGGGTGGCATTATGAGGAGCTGGGAACAAACACTCTGAAAACTCTGCTTAATGGCACCAGGTAATGATGCTGAAAGATTCCCCCCAGCTTCTTCCTGAAGAGCTAATTAAAACCACAACACTGCTTCCCACATCACAGATAACCAATGCAGACCTGCATACAAGATCAAGCTGCATTTTGCAATATTAAGCCCACAAAGTGCTTTTAACAGGTCTCTGGATGCTCCTCAGCCTCATGCCAGCACACTGGGGCTCTGTGCAGGCACCAGCTCCGCACTGCATGGATGGGGTGGTCTTGGAGCAGCTCAGAGCCTTTTTCACCTCCAATTGCAACAGGGTCATAGGGTGCTTCTAGGCTGTCCCTGCATCACTCCTCCCTGCACAAGCTCCCACCATGGAAAGAGCAGGCAGGTGGAAAGGGGTAGGAAAGACAGATCTGAACCACAAACCCTTTACGCAAAGGAAAACTCTCATGGATCACAGGACCTACCAGCCAGCGTATGGAGGCTCCTTGTGAGGGGACAGAGAACAGACCCAGAGTAGCTTGGGGCTTCTTCTCCTCAGTTTTAAATAATGACTGTTCTGTTGCATTTCAGTGCTGGGAAGAACCAAAGCTGTGAACAGACACTGGGAGCTGGAGAACAGGGAGGCCTTTTGTTTCCTCTCATCGTTCAATCGAGGCTCGCCAAGATTTCTAGCTCCACATTTCTTCTGTAGAAAATGAAGCTGGAAAACAGGGGCAAGAGTAGGAGTAGCATTGTCTGCAAGGTGACAGCCTACCATGAGGGGCTCTAACACGTGTGCAATGCACATGGAACTGCTCAAACAGAGTTACAAGGGATGGACTCACAACCCTGTGCTCAGAACGTCCCAGGCATCAGGAGAAGCCCCCCATGAGCCCTCAGCAGGCTTCAGGGTCAGTCCCAAAATCACACTTGGTGTTCTCATACCAGCTCTGAGTCCATTTCTGTGCACCAGGAGCACAGACAGGAGCACACATTTTTCTTACTACCTAAAGCGCTCGTGCTGCCTCCTGTGATTTGCATTCAGGGTATCGGTTCCTCTCCCTTTCCACACTGCAAGGAAATTAATTAACTGAACAGTAACTGTAAGTATCACAAAGCTTGGGAGGCCAAGACAGGAAAGCTGAAGGTTACCCATCTCATTTGATGTATGCGAGAGATAAAAGTCTGAATGAACTTCGATCAGGGGAAGGATGGGAAGGCCACTGGCACTACTGTGATGTTCTGTTAGTTGGGGTTTTTTAACAGTAAACCCTATATTTTATCTTTATGATACCAATTAAGCATTTTCCTCCATCCTGTGATTCCAGTTTATCCCTGTTTACACTCACTCAAAGAGAAAACCAAACAGGAATTTCTCGTTGTAGACAACAAGCCCATTACCTCCAGGAGGTGACTTTGCCTCTCTCCATCCCTGCAATAACACGGCTCTGGTCAAACACAGGTATTTTCCTTGGACTTGCAAAAGAACATGGCAATGTATTTACAAGCCAGACCAGAACAGTTCCACCAACCAGTGCATACGAGCAAAGCTTTCTCTCCTAATTGGAGTATCTAAAATAAGCCCTATGTAATTGCCTTTGCAGAGCAGGGAGCTTTAGGGAAGGTTGTGTTGCTTTTGCTGCGCTGGTCTAATTAATTTGGTACAAGTTGAGCATGGAGATAAGGCCCCAGGGATTTTAGGGCTGGACCACTAATGCTGTGCTTCAGCAGGAGGGGTTTGGAGGGGCAGGGAAGCAGCATTTGAGTCCTTCCTGGGCTCAGCTGCATTGCCCCTCCCAAAGCTGCCCGCTCCACTTTAGTGGGCTGAAAACGATCTGGACATGAAAGGACAACACTCGGAGCTTCTAACGCAGAGGATCGATACATGCAAATAGGCAGCAGCCCTAAAAACACTCACTGACCCACACACTAAAGTTACTTCATTGACATGGTTAAGACAGCGCCAACACACAGCTAAACACAGGCTCCTCATTTCCCCCTTTTTGGCAACACCCCTGACCTGAGTGCCACCCAATTGAAGGTAATTTTTACTTCATGATCTTTCTTCTGCTTTGGATTAATCCTTCTCTCAGCAACTGCTTCAACAACATACTCGCGGTAAGACGGATGGAGAGTATTTAAGCACAGAATTAAGGCGCAAGAACGAGCCCAGAGGTTTTCCTCAGACCGACGCACACTCAGCTCTGTGCAGCCTGAAGTAGAAGTTATTAAAAACATTTGTTTGGAAGCCAGCGTGATACTTTTTAAACATCATACAGCAAATCCAAAGACAGGTCTGGCTCCTGTAAAAGCAGCTGTGGCACATACCAGGCTGAGCTGTTAGGAATAAATTGCCCCTCTGCATAATGCAATCAAGACTGTACAAAGAAGGAAAAGAAAAGGCTACACAGTATTTTACAGGGCCATAAACACCAAGGGAAATAAAACATCTCTCTCTAAGGTGTAGCTTTCAATGCAAAAAGCTCTTACTCACAACAGTGCTTCCTTAGGCTCCATAGAGGAAAGGCTTCCAGCTGCGGAGTGCCTCTTGGGGAAGGAGCATAAATAACATTGCATGTAAAGTCATCACGACCCATTGCTTCTGGTCTCATTCAAGAAACAGACTGAGACATTTTCTGGACCATGCTCCACCACAGAGAGCGCTCCCTGGCCAGGACGCGAGGAGGGACCGACATCCGTCTGACGGACATCTGGCAAGGGGCTCACAGCCCAGTGGGATGAGAAAGCCAAGGCAGCGCGCAGCCTCCCTTCCTGTCGGGTGAGTAACAAAGCCAGTCCACCTTGGGTTTTGTAATTTGACTCAAACCCACGTGCAGACCACCCCATGTCAGCCCATGCAGCACCCCCATGCTCAGACCCCAAATCACTGCGTAAAACAACCCATGTGCTACCAGCTCAGGAAGGCAGACCCAGAACCCACACAGAGCTGACCCCTTGGGGTGCCAGGCTCTGGGCACCCAGGGATGTACACACACACAGAAACTCCTGTCCACTGCTAAAGGAGACTCCTACAGAACCAGGTCTGGGAGGAGCCCACAGCATTAACAGAGCTGTCTCTTTGTTTAATGGTTGCCTTAACCCCAGGACTGTGCTGGCAACACCTCAGTCCCACATGCAAGATTCTCATTATCATCTTTTAAGCCACCCATAGAAAACTTCTGTAAAGGTTTTCTCCCAAAGAACAGCAGAAACAACGATGCCAAGACACCCGGCAGGGAGCTTGGAGCCGCAGCAGGAACGCAGACCCAGCAGGACATCAACTCCATCAGCCCTCATCACGCCGCCATGTCCCGGAGTGAGGATGTCCAAGAGCTCAGGAGGGCCAATGGGAAATTGAGATGGATCTTCAGCCTCATGGACACTGAAAACGTTAAACCCCAAAGAAAGGAGCCAGAAGGCACCTGGCTCTCTGCAGGGGCTGCGGGTGGGATGGCCGAATGTGCCAAACAGCGTTTGTTCCATTTGAGTAAAGCACCAAGTGGGTGGAGGGAGGAGAAGCTCCACCGTTATTCTTCAGCACTCAAACACATGACAAAGCCTGGCTGCTAACATGACAAAGACAAAACCAAGCAGTTATTAAGTTACCCTGAGTACAGAGACAAGTTAAATACCCCTTTTTGTCTCCAGCTTCCTCCTGAGCTCTGTCAGGAGGAGCTGTTCCTGCTCCACACAGCTCATGACAGTCCTGCTGGGGGGAATAACGGGGTCCTACGGAGTGATAACACTGCCTGATGCCTTGTCTTTATCACACAGGATCTTCACACCATGGCACTGTTATTAGACAGCAGTCTCCCAAAAATCTCCAAATCATAGGAAAAAAACCCACTCAGAAAGGGGATTTGAGCAGTTCCCCCTTCCACGTGTGCGCAAGAGCAGTGCTCAGTGAAAAAGGACTTGGATCCACTTCCCCGGGATCAGAACAGGCAAAACCTGGCGGCTACAGGGGAGTTAAGTCTTTCCCTCTGCTCTGGCTCAGAAGGTTTAACCCATGAACACAGCCTCCTCTTCCCTGCCCCATGGAATTGTGAGGCTGCTTTACACCTCCTGAAGTTTTCCTCTCACTCCTTTTATTTACATCCAGTTGAAACAGATGTTTAACACTGCTTAACATCATTCTCCTCCCCACATTAAAAGATAATACTATCGACTGAGGCAGCCTCTGCTGGTGGAGCCCAGTGCTGAACGTCGGTTGGGTTTAGTTTTACTTTTGCATGACTGTGCAAGGAGGCAGGCTCAGGATATCACCACCCCCCACCCTGCCCCCCCCCC
>NDXB01008283.1:68956-83918 GCA_002631895.1 Agapornis roseicollis
CCCCCCCCCCCGCTCAGGAATCCTCCTGCATTACCAATTTTAAAACTTGGGTATTTTAAACTTGCTTTCAAGTCTGTGAGGCATCAGAGAGTGCTTCAGTCATGGGCCTGTGCATCTCCCCACAGTACTGAAAGCAACAGCTTCCAAGCCTGCTCCTCTGACTCCCCTCAAGTTAAAATCAAATCCTCACATCACAGGATGCCAGGGGCTGGGTCTTCCAGAAAACCACCAGAGAAACAGCACAGAAACGCTGCCCTGCACTGCTGATCCCTGCTGGTGGCTCCAAGCTGCAGGCGAGGCACCCGCCTGGGGCACAACGGGATCCTGATCCTGGCACTAATGAGGGATGGAAGGGAATCAGTGTGGGTGGATGCACCCCAGCACAGAGCTGCAGCCCTGATGAACACAGTAAGAGCTAGGTTACAACACAAACACCTTCATGAACAACCCAGATGTGCTGTAGGCATCTGGCTGAGATGGCAGACTGGCTGAGGCATCACAGGGACCCCTCGCTGGAGGCTCTTGCCCTCCCTACTTCAGCCTGAGATAAAAGCCAAATCATGGCCTGCACAAAACTGGCAGCCTGAAAAGCTATGGCCAAGCCACCCCATGACAGCCCACCATGAGGAGCTGGCTTGGCTCTGGATCCTGCACTTGGAGCATCCCCCATCCAGGAAAGCAGAGCTGTTTCCAGCAGATAGTAAATAATCAGCCCCACAGCAAGCCCAGCTCCACCCAGGCAATAGGACTCATCTGGCAGGGTGAGCCATGCCAGAGAAACATTCAAAGAGAACCCAAAGCGGGCAGAGCGACTCTTGGCTTCGGGTGAAGGCTGGAACAATAAAACAAAGGACACTCAAGTCTTATATGTCCATTGGAGTCCCATATCCCAGCACCATCCTTCCCCACTGCAAAGGAACAGATTTTACCCACACTGCCAAAATCACCAGGAACTATGAAAATGCAATGAGGCTCCATCCTCCAGCAGTTAACTCATTTATCCTTCCATAGAGCCAGTCTCCACCCCAGCAGCTGTATGCTAATTCCTCAGCGCTGCTTTATTATCACTTGGAACAGATGTTTGAGGCGCTCCAAAACCCAGAGGTCACAAACCCCATTAACCTGGGTAGGAGGTGCTCAGCACCATGGGAGCACCGGCTCTGCCCTCCTGCAGCTGGGGCTGGGACATGGGGAACTGACACACTGCTCATAGATAAAAGTACCCCCAAACACCATAGGACAAGATGGAGAGTCCAAGGGTGGGATGCGATTTAGAGGCTTGCTCCAAAAGCTGAGGGAAATCAGCTGCTTTCAAAACCTCAGGCACAAATGTGGATGCAATAACCCTTTTTCCCCATTCTTGAGCGGGTTCTGTCTCTGCTGGGGTGCGTGTGCAAACACACACACGATAAACCCAACTGCGAGAGGTTTGGCATTCCCCGTGCAGTAGATTTCTCTAGTGCAGCCCAGTGTGGCTCCTGGAATAATTAATGCCAGAATCTATTTATGACCTTTGCATAAATTGCTCTTTTCTGACGGGAAAGCTGCTCAACACGTTGCAAATATAATGAAGAGGGAAGGGGGGGTGACGAAAATCTGGAATTAGATCTTCAATTAGGAAGAGCTTTTTGTGACAACCTGGCTAAAACCCCACTCTCGAGCAGATACTGTAGTTTCATTAAAGCTTTTTCATTATCCCTCCCGAGATAACTGAGCCATCGATACAAGGGAAGTTTACCGCTAACCTTTGTCACTCCTAAGGAAAACAAGCATGGAGGCATCCCTTTACGTGGGTAAAGCCCAGGGAGGTGCAACCCCAACACACCAAAGACTGTAACACCTTTGGGCAAGGGAGGAGCAAAACCTCTGCATGGCCATGGGTGCTGCATCGGGTCTGCATCGCTGCTCCTCACCTCCCAGTCACAGGTCACGGTGCAAGGAACAGGTTTTGCTGTCAATAGCTCAGGATATTTGACCAAGTTTGCGGGATCTTAGACCCCGTCCTTGCTCCACCAGCACAAGCATCCCACCCCCAGCACTGGAGAAAGCAAAACTGAACTCATCATGAGAACAGGTTAAAGCTAGAGGATAAACTGCCATGTTAGAGAACTTCCAGCACCTGGAAACCAAACCCAGCAGCCAGCCCTCACCCCTGTGACATGAACGGGCAGAGGGCAGGATCCCCTCTGGCCAGACCCAGATCTATTTATTCTTAAGGTATTTTAGAAGGCCCATAAGAAACTCTGGTTTCACCTAGAACTCTTTGCACTCCGATAACATGTTCTGCACCTCAGCTGGTTCCACAAGCAGAAAATGACCCCCGTGGCAAGGTGCTGGCTGACTAGCGACAGGGATGGGGGGGCAGGAGGCACAGGGTCACCTCCCCGGGAACATCAGCAAACCCCAGTGCAACACCCACATTGCTCCTGCTGCAGCTTCACACAGGAAAGCCCACCCATGCAGGGGAGCCCAGGCCAACAGGCTGCCTCCTCTCCTCTGGGGCTCACCAGGGACTTCCCTGGAAGATCCCTCACGTGAGAAAGTGCTTCCCATAAACACAAAGGCTCTGGATGCACTTCTGCCCCGGCGCTGCACACATTTCCTGTCCTGGGGACAGGCCATTCAGCTGGGATTTCCAGTCTTTAACTCCCTGCAGCTCTTCCAAACACATCATCTTATTGATATATACATGCCTCCCCTTGCACACATACATCTGTACCTCCCACTCTTGCTGTTCTGCCACAGACATGAGCCCAATCTCTCAGTGGCAGGGCTCTGCTTTAAGGAAAAGCTGTATCCCTGCAGGAACCTGAATGCTCCCAGCTCAGCTGTGAACGTTCCAAATGCCCGAAAAACCCAAAGGAGCCGCACAGCCTCTCCTAGATAACAGCATCAGTTTACACAGACATCTCCCTCAGAGCAGCCCAAGGGACAAATCCTCAGCAAGGACACACTGGTGGGTCCCGTGCCAGGTGCTACCGCAAGGCTTTCCCATGGGAATGGTGGAGCTCATCCCATCCACAGCTCTCGTACTCCATTGCAGAGCACAAGACGCTGCGCTCCCGGCGCAGGCAGACACGGGTTTTCCACGCAGCCCAACACTTCCGTGATGCCCAAGTTCCAGGGCCCTCACAGACAGCTCTGTGTTCGCAGCAGTAAACACAAATCACTCCTCCTGCTCCTCCCCTTCTTGATCCACAACCCTCCTCTGTTCCCTCCTCACCCCCTTTCAAATACCAGATGTTCCATTTAGCTCCAAACCACTATAAAACAAAAGATACGAATGCTACAAAAGAGCCAATTTACTCCTCCCCTCCATCAGTTTTAAAGAGTATGCTTGAAGAGAAAAAGCAAGTTTCCTTTATGGGCACCTTCCAACCTCCCCATCTGTCAAATCCAACCCCTGTGGGCAGGGCTGAGGCTCCAGTGCAGGCAGGAGACAGCAGCTGCCCAGATGGATGTGGGCATTGCCCAGAGCTCACTGCAAGCGGGGAATGCACGCCCCAGAGGGCAAATCCCTCCCACGTTCAACCCTGCTCTCATCACATCCAAGGGTAGCATCTCCCTGCACCAAACCAGACTCACCCCATCAGCAGAGCCTGGGACAGAGCAAGGAGCCCAGGCTGCTCCTGACCAGGGTGCACAGGGCACCCCACAAGATGGGAACACTCCCCAGGTCCAGCAAGCCTGGGATGTCAAGCAGCATCACGGCAAATAGAAGCTGATTTAGATCTGGGTCCTTGCCACGGGCAATGCTGCAGTCTGCAACAGGGAGTTCACTGGATCACACCAGTGAGGAGCCAAACGAGCAGAGCAAGTCAGGATATGACTCAGGCTGGTGTCTTTCCAAGGAGGCAAAGGAGGACCTTCCGGCTTCATCCCTGCTGTCCAGACGGGGCAGGCCCTCGGGTTACGAAACAAGAACAGATTTCACATCGCCTCGAGCTCCCCTAGCACGGGCGAGGGCGGAAGCGAGACAATGGGCAGCAGCATCCTCTGTCCTGCGTGCGGGGACGGGAAGGACTGCAGCCCCCACACACCCCGGGGACAACAACTGCTCTGGGGACTTCAGGAGGAAAGGGCTCCTAAAAGGGGAGCTGCTCCAAAGCACGTTCTGCAGGAGCTGCCGGGCAGGCTGAGAGTTTGATGGCCAACAAACTGCCGCTCTGCGGTGACTTCTGCTGAGGACAACGGGGGGTTTACAGAGCAAGAGGGCTTAGAGCCCCGCACAGCTCAGCAGCCTGACCCACCTGCACCCGCATCTTTTCCAGTCTCCTACAGTGGAGTCCTTCTGGCTGTTACTAGAGCAAGAACGCCCTCTGACACCAGGAGAGGACTCAGATGATCCAATTACCTGTGATAGATGTGTCCCTGTGGAAACCTTTCAGGTCACAGCATCTTAGCTGAGCCTTAGCATTAACACAGACTCGACTCAACAAGGCTGAGCTACTCCAGAGCAGGATCTAGGTCAAATCCCCCCAGGAGCAGCAGCACAACAGAACACCCACGTCCTGGGAACAGGCTCAGCAGGCGCAAGGTCACGGATAAACTCGAGGCACAGGACACCCGGGGAGAGGAGCCCGAGCAGCACAGCTCTGCCATACACAGCCCCCTGCACCAGGCAGGAAACCCCAGCCCTGCCTCACCACCAGCACAAGCATGGAGGGTGGGGGGGGCTCACTGAGTTGTCCCATGGATGGAGCCCAGCCCTGAGCTGCAACCAAAACAAACAGAAGGGGTGGGGAAAGACTCTGTTTTATTAGAAACAGAGCTTTTTCCAGGCTCCTTCATGAAGGGGAGATGCAACGCCGGGAGAAGTGTCACTGACGCCCAGCCTGAGGCTGTCAAATGCAGACTGTAACAGCCACCCTGAAGAAGGCTCTTCCCCTCCAAAAGGGGCATCGGAGGAGGGCACAGCTTCCAACAAGCAGGACACGTGAGCTGAAGAGAGCAAAGAGCCCACGGGCCTGGCCAGGGGCTCCCACACCCAGGAGCCACGACTCGGGGTGATGGGCAGCGCAGCGCCAGGGTGGGGATTCCACCCACCCCCCCCCCCGATGTAACCACAGCCCCAGCTCACATCCTGCTTCATCCAGCCTCAATTCCTGCAGCCCCAGTTCCTCACCCAGCACAGGGATGGCCACCACGAAGGAGGGACAAGCTGAGCATTGCTTACAGCTCATCAGCATGCTGCTGAGATAGAAGGCAGCTTCCAAGACTGGTCCCAACTTGAAAAGCAACCAAATTGCCTGGTTTTTTGGCTTTGTGTTTTAAAGGCACCTATTCATCCAAGAGTGCTCCTGGTAGGTTTTTAATGCAGGTATTTAATGCCCATCAATCATTCCAGGGGGAAAGAAATAAGTTTTCACTGCTTTTCATGCTTCTTGGCAGAGCCAGCAGGATCCATGGGACACCTTCAGCTCTCTCCTGCCCAACAGCATACATAGGAGCTGCAGGTTCAGTTATAACTTGCAACTTCACCAAATGGCTAAAGAGAGGGTACAGCCTCCAGCTCACACCAGGTTTTAGGGTGCTCTTTGACATGCAGGAGGCAGGAAGGGGGCTGGGAAGAAAGCCTGAAACCAGCTCCTATTTGCAAGGGGCTCACAAGACAGAGCACCTTTTTTCCCTTTGTAAAGCTCAGCACATCCAAACGGGAAGTCACTGAGACACAGTAAACAGGGATATGTAATGAGGCCATTTTTATAGCCCGTTTTGGAACAGAACCCAATTTCAAGAGGCAGAGAGTAAATAAAAAGCCAGAGAACCTGAGCAGGGTAAATCAGAGTTGCTACACAGACCTTGCTCAAACATCCCACTACCCCGAGAAGACAAAATCATATTTAACTGCTATCATGATGTATGGAAGTAATTACAAGCATTGTAGCTATAAAGCCTTTAAGTGGCATGTCAAAAATCTCAAAGCCTTGTGAACAATTACTGACACCAAATAGGCCAACGTGCCTTCATCTCCCACACAGCTGAGGGAAGCAGTTGCCACAAGCCACCCTGTTGTGACAGCAAATGGATCCTGGAATTCCAGACTGGTTTGGGTTGGAAGAGACCTTAAACCTCATCCAGTTACAGCCCCCTGCCACAGGCAAGGACACCTTCCGTTAGAGCAGGTTGCTCCAAGCCCCATCCAGCCTGGTCTTGAACACTGCCAGGGATGGGGCATGACGATAAGCACCTTCATCATTGATAAACAGGACTTTGGTATCAGATTATTGCCATCCTCCAGACCCTTCTCCAGGCTCCCTGCACAGCTCAGCCTGGTGCAGGTGGGACACCCATCAATTCCAGGCAGTCAGTTGTCTGCGTGGCTCCTTAATAAGAGCAGAACGGAGCGATGGGCAGCCAAGTCATCACGCCAATTACATCTGCTGTGTCTCAGCACTCTCGAGAGCCCCAGTAAAACCTCCAGGCACTGCAGACTGAGATGGATTATCTCTAGGGAGATGTCAATATGCCTCAAAATAAGAATCCTTAATGAGCTGCCCATTACTGCTAACTCAGTCTGCACACACAGATACACACATTACATACACAGCTGCTTCATTTCAAGTATCCAGAAGATTCTGAAGCAGGAGAAAAAAGAAGATACTTAGCAGTGTCCAGACTAACCTTCAAAGAAGGGTGAATGTGATGTGGCATCAACAGCAGTCTTCATATTAAAACAAACCCTGTGATCGAGCCCCTGAAAGGTGCAGCTGCTTTGCTATAGATAACAACTTCTGCTTGTCCCGTTATAGAATCCCAGAATCCCAGCCTGGTTTGGGTTGAAGGGACCTCAAAGCTCCTCCAGCTCCAACCCCTGCCACGGGCAGGGGCCCCTTCCACTGGAGCAGCTTGCTCCAAGCCCCTGTGTCCAACCTGGCCTTGAGCACTGCCAGGGATGGGGCAGCCACAGCTCCTCTGGACCATCACCCTGTGCCAGCGCCTCAGCACCCTCACAGGGAACAGCTTCTACATAAGGAGGCACATCAATGTCATGGCAGATAACACAACAGCGCAGCCAGGACAGGGGCAATGGGAAAACGGGGCACAGAGGCTCCCATCTTCAGAGGTAATTCCTCTTCAGAGGTAAGCACCACGAGCAAAGGTGTCCGGCACCCACAAGGTGTCTGCTTGAGCAGGGAGCCCCCATCTCAGAGCTGCACCTCCCTGCACACATCAGTGTCAGGAAGGATCAATTTGATCCAAGAAAAATGCAAAAGAAGTTGAAAAATAACAACAAACTCGCACCAAGCACCAACCTCACCCACAGGGCTCTACTGCACTTACTTTTTATGCCTCATCATGCTGAAACACCAGTGAGGAGTCCCTTGATTTGTGTCTGACCAGGGAGTTAACAGTTACAGCTGAAACCTCATTATCAATGGAAATCCACAGCTGGGAGATCTCCACCTTCTAAATGGAGCTTGGGATGCCTGAGTAGCTGCCCCGCAGCGCTGGGCCTTGGAGCCAGATACTGGGGAGCAGGGAGGGAAGCAGGATTCTGAAGGCAGCTCCGCACAGAGATGAGGAGAAATTCTGCAGAGGGGACACAGCTTGAACTGCACCCCTGAGCTCTGACCAGAGGAACAGACACAAGGATCAATCAGTACTGAGGGCAAACTCATCCCACCCCTCCAGAAACAGCCCCTGCAGCCAAAGCCATCAGCAGAAATGGAGTTCTCCAGGCTCATCACAGGGCACACGAGGCCAGAAGAGAACTGAGCTGTAGGACCCTTTCCCTGGTTATTTTGTTAGTCTCTGTGGAGGTTCGGTACCTTTGGGTCACCCCATCCTCATCCTGCCAGGCTCCACTGAGCAACAGACTCAGCGTTTTAAAACTGAGCAGGAAAGCAAAGCAAACTTGAAACTGCAACCCACGGAGGGGAGCCGACTCCTTTACTTACTTGTTCAAGCACAAATAAATACACCACTGCTGCTTGGCCAGCCTGGCCCCTTCACCAGCCTGGGCTCCCTGCTGATCGGGCACGGGAAGGCTTTAGGAGGACAGGACACGGGTTCAGCTCTCCACAGCACACATCCCTGCAGCCTCCCCCATGGCAGGAGCAGGACCCAATGTTCCAGCTCCCTTCCCCTCACCTTCCCCAGCTGCAAGAACAAAGCCGCACGGAAGGGGATTGAAACCGCACAAACACACACACCTCAGTGTCTGGATCCTTGCAGAGATGTGATTTCACCCTGGCCTTTGAAATGATGCTCACCTCGGGCAAAAATCTGTTTCTCATTACACACCTGCACAACCCCATTTAATTCACTGAGAAAGGTGGATGACAGAATATTGCTGGGTGTTGCAAGTCGAGCACAAGTGTCTTGCCCCCTGGCATTTTGACTGATTACTAAAACCCCAGTAATCTCTGCAGCAAGGCAGAGCTGTGAGCAGCCCAGCCAGGCAGAATGTGCCTTTATCATCAAACACAACCTCAGAAGTTTCCAGGCACATTCTGTCTTGCACATCCCTTCTGAACACATCACAGCTGTGTGACAAAGATGGGTTCCTACACTCTTCTGCTAGAATTTGGCCAGGAGAGACCAAACCATTCACAGGCCCTTCCCCACAGCTCCCAGTGCAGCAAAGGCATCAAGGTGAAGAGCAGCAAGGTGCCTCCTGCCTTTAGCTACCCCAGGGGAGAAGCCAGATTCCCAAATCCAGGAACAGCCACAGAAACACCAAACACATAGCAAGCAGAACGACTCAAACCTAGATTGACGTAGGTCCCATCCCGGCTGAGGACAAGCATCCATAACAATCCAGACAATGGCTCTGCACATCCCTGAGGCTCAGCTTCTACAGGTTGTGCTGGTCTGTTCTGACCACCGACCCCTGAACACTCCTAAAGCTGGGAGCACCCAGGTGGGGTGGGTAAAAAGTGATTTCATTAAGGGCAGCTGGGCTGCAAACTCAGCTCCAACAAGCATCACCTGCCTCGGCAAGGGCAGCAGCAGCCTCTGCTCCAAACCACCACTGGGATCTTCCCTAGATCACGGGCACCGTGTTCTAGCCCCTTCTTCATTCCCCACGGGAACCAAAATTAGGTTTGTAGGATCACAGTATTTCCTTACAACTAAAAAAAGCAGTGCAGTGCCATTCCCAGCACATTCTAGGAACGCCCCAATCCCCGCACACCTCCAGCTCCAGCACAACAGTTTATATTTGGAAGCATCACTCTGTACGGAAGACAGCTTGATCAGTTTATAGCCTGGAAAGCCAAGAGGAAATCTCAGGGCACTGTTCCACCTGGGGAAGAGCCTCTGGGGCTGTGTTATTATTTACTCTGCACCAGCAGCTCTCACCAGCTGGGTTCACCACGGGGCTGAGGCTTCACACCCTGGTGCCGTGCAGGATTGGGGTCTTTGGCTCATGAGCAGCCGCATTCCCATGTTCAGAATCCCAAAGCACAGCCCCGCAGTCCCCAGGACTGGGTGCCCTGGCCTGCAGCAGCTCCCAGCACCCAGGGTCACGTCTGGCTGCACAAGGAGGCCCAACCTGCACAACACCATCACCTGGAACACAACTCCAGGAGAAGAGAAAGGCGCTTGCTGGGGAGGCAAGGGCTGGCACAGCGCAGCTCCAGAGCTCGTGTTCACGTTATACATTATTCATCTCCCAATGCTTTAATAAAGTTAAAGGGAGACTCATATGCCCTTGCTACCAGGAAATTTCCCTTTGCTTTTACCAATAACGCCTGTGGCTGTTCAAAACCAAAAGCCAGCAGCTGACATGCACTCATCACATCAGGGGCCGCGGGCAGGGGGGACACAGCACCCCACTGCAGTTGTTTCTGATTGATTTCACTTCCCGATTCCCATGCAAATGCCGCGCCGCTGTCTTGCGAAAACAAGAGCCCAGCACTTAAACCCCGAACAACCCGGAACGGCTTAAATTCTGTTTTCTCCCGCCTGCTCGGGCCTGCTCCCACCGAAACAACAGGACCTGGGAACACCTCCGGGGAGGGAGCCCCGAAGCTTCCAAGGGCTGGAAGCCGTGTGCAGTGCAGGCAGCGGAACCGGGGCCGGGGTTACCGGTTACCCCACGGCAGATGTGGCACCGGAGCCCCGGCCCGGGGGGACAGGACGGGACCAAGCCCGGCACCGCGTGGCCGGGCTGGGACAGGGCCGCAGAGCAGCCCCGTTAGCGGGCGGGGGGGGTTGGTTCTTGGCTTTCTTTTCTTTCTCGGTCGTGGTGTAGATTTTGTATTTCCTTGGTTTGCTTTCAATCTACCGGGCAAAGTCCTGTCCCCGAGGCAACACCGCGCGCTCCTCCAGCACCCAAAAGCACAACTGCTGCCTCGTTAACCCGCCCCAGAGCCGTCCCCATCATCTCCTCCTCTTCGCCCTATTATTTGCTTTTGTTCTGCGATGACTGCGCACAGAACGGGGACGTTTCCCTCTGTCCCGGTTCCCACCGCGCTGCGCCCCAGCTCCCGGCACGACCAGGAGCCACCCGGGGTGCAGTGGGAGCCCGGAGCAGCCGGTGTCCCGCGCACCCCCAAAACCCGCTCCCGTTCCCCGTCTCACCAAGTTCTGCAAAGAGCAACACCTCGCCCGGGGCAGGGCGCGCTCTGGGGGCCCCGCGCTCTCCTACCTGGGACATCTGGGGCCTGAAGTTGATGTCCTTGAGGTCGATGGAGCCGGGGGAGAGGTTGTGCAGCAGCTGGCAGAGCAGGACCCCGTCCCGCAGCGCCTGCGCCAGGTCGAAGACCACGGCCGATGGCCAGACCACCCGGTGGTTGGGGGGCAAAACTTTGCAGTCGATGAGCCAGCGGCCGCACTGCCGCCACTCCTCCATGGCCGCCGCCGTGCTCGCGCTCCGGCCTTCCTCCTCCTCCTCCTCCTCCTTCTCCGGCTGCCGCTCAGGGGCAGCGGGCGGCTGCTCTGCTCCGCGGCACCGCGCTACCGCCCCGCTCCATCGCCGCCCGCCGCCCGAGGAAGCATCGCTCCGCGCCGGGGCTCTGCGGAGGAGGAGGAGGAGGAGGAAGAGAAGGAGGAGGAGGAAGAGGGGCGGCGTGGAGCTTTCCGGCCGAGGGCAGCCCCTGCCCGCGCCGCGGCCCCTCCGCCCCCCGGCTCTACGCGCGCCGCATCCCCCGGAACAAAGCGGGTTCTCCGGACGCGCGGCCCCCGGCCCCGCGGAAACTTCCCCCGCCCCGGGCAGGCGGGAGGAGCCGCCCGGCCCCACCGCCCCTTTGTCTGCGGGAGCCCGGCCCCGGGCGGGGAAGGGGGGGGGCGGGCGCTCCCGTCGCCTTCGCTCTTCTCCCAGTGGGAATTTCACCCCTTTCCGTGTCCCCTCGCTCCCTCCCGCTCAAGGAGCCGAGGAGCCGCTGCCGGGGCTCCCCCGTTCCCTCCGGGACCCCGCTGCCCGCACGCACCGGACGGGTTTGTCCGAGCGCGTGGTCCCGGCGTCCCCCCCGTGTTTGGGCTGCAAACACTGCAGGGAGAGGCTTAACCCAGGCACGCGGTCGGATCCCTCGAGTTTTAAGCATAAAGACAACTCCCCGGCCTGATTACCGGGGTATTTATTAACAGCCTCCACTCTCAGCCGTTAACTGCTTGGCAGCAAGCTCCCGAGAAACCTCAGCTTTTCACTGGTGATTTCCATCCAAATCAGTGCCGTTCGGAGCAGCCCCTTTGCAGATATGCTCCGAGTTTGTTCCCGAGATCCTCTCCCCGGAGTTTGCCGATTAATTTCCAGCCCGGCTTCCCAGATCAGCAAAACCGGAAGCCGAGGCTGGGACGAAGGGAAGCTCTTAACCTGATGTCAAGCAAACGCTACACTAATCTCTCCCAAATGGAGCAAAGTGCAGAAGAATGACTGCTGGCATGAGCCTTCAGCTTCAGTGTAGGAAGGAGGATCCCTCCAAAGAACAAGAAACAATTGTTCAGCATTGCAAGCGCAGCTCGGCAGGCTGGTTAGTTTGAATAAGACCCTTTTAGCCTGATGTGCTCAACCTGCCTCGGTCGGGTACATGTGATGCCGAGGGGTAGGATGATCCAAGGAGGAGCAGATCCATACACCCCAATCTCACAGCCAGAACCCCCCTGTCCGGGTGCACTCTGGGGTGACTTCAGGCCCCAGTTCCTGGTATCCCATGGACGTGCTTTGATTTCTCAGAATAAGTTCCTCAGTCTTCGAGCTCTTCACAAATCTTTTATCTCAGGTCTCCAGCAGCACCCATGGGGCAGGAATCACAAGGCTGCCCGGGGGGATCTGCTTGACCCTCCACTAACCTGCCCTGAGGAGTCAGGTCCGTAGGCAGGGACAAGACGAGGTGATTGAATGTAATTGAGCTGCAGCCCGGCCTTTCTGCTGCCCCACAGGCGGCCCTTGACCCCTGGAAGGAGCAGTCGGTGCAGCTGCGAAGGCGGCCGCTGTGGGAGGTGTTGAAGCGAGTTAGGCCCTCACCTCCCCTGCAGCAACCACAAAGCTGGTGCAGAAGGGGGGGGGGGTGACAGCAGGAAAGGGGCAAACAACCGAAAAGCAGCATTAAGGCAAGAGAGGAGCCTGTGCCCGGCACACGCGGCGGTGCCCTGCGAGCCACACATCACACAAACGTCCTAGAGCTGGCGCTCCCGCCTGCTGCCCCTTGGCACTGCTGGGAATGCCACGCAGGGAATGACGGACAGGCAGGGAAAGACAGGGAATGACCGACAGCCCGGGCTGAGGCTGCTGCCCCACAGGCAGAGGCTGCAGTACCCTCTGCTGGAGATCCAGTGTAGAGCTTCTCCTTCGCAGTCCAGTGTGGAATCGGGGAAACTAGGAAGGAAAGAAGGGGAGGAAGGGAAAGAAGGAAAACTTCCATGCACAAACACGTGCAAGGTGATTGCACCTCACAAACCAACCACAGCACATGGGTAGCTTTCACAGTAAAAGGCATTTTCTGTTGTGTTGGCATCACTCCAGGGAGCAGCCATGTGAAAACACCCCTCATACGCAAGGGCCGGAGCTCAGAACCCCCGTGTCCAGGTGCAGGGGTCTATGGGTTGCCATTGCCACCTCCTGGGTTAAACCAAGCGTGCCCCAGCCCCTGCTCAGCCCAGCCGGGACCCAGAGCAGGTCCTGCCCCAGCCCCTATCACCAGCAGCGGCTTCGTGCATCCCCATCACCCTCGGGCCCTGATCTCCTTTCAAAGGCTGTTTCAGAGACCTGTGCAGGTCGCCGCTAGCTCCAGCAGCGGCTCAGCAGCGAGGGACACCCTGTGGGGTGTTTTCACCATCAGCTGCGCACAGGCACCCTGTACGCGCATTGGCTCTGCCCCTGGTCCATCCACTGCTGTGAGCCCGCACCCTGCCTGCCAGACAGCTCCAACCCTGGAGCAGTCACTGCAAGGATCCTCCCCTAAGAGCCCTGCTCACGGCTTCTCCCCTGCCCTCGGCTCAGCGAGAGCAGGGGAATCACCCTGGCACAGTGCAGTGCATGAGGCATGAACTGGACTCTGTGCTGGTACCCGTGCAGCATCTGCTGCCACTCCTTGTTTTAACCTGGATAAAGCAGTGCCTGAGAGTGTAGCTCCACTGGAAAAAGGCTCCCACGGGGCTGGCATGGCCCCGTGTGCTCAATACAAACACCATCATTCGGCTGCTGGGACACCTCCCTCAGCACCTTCCTCCACCAGCCTCCACCTCAGCATCTTCCCTGTCAAAACCAAACCCACCCAAAGCATTTCACCGCCCTTAGGAGCAGATGAGGGGACCTTCACCCAGCCCAGCCCCATGCACTGCCACGTCTTACAGCAGAGCAGGCCCAAGCAAAGCAGACAGGCGCAGGGTTTCCTTGGAGGAGGGAGAAGAACTAACCATTGGCCGGGCAGTGCTGGGGTTTCACCTCCTCAATCCACTGCTGCTGCTTCCAGGGTTTGTGTGGGAAGGGTCCTGCTGCAGACGTCACAGGGACTCCCAGCAAAGGGCTCGATGGGTGCTCAGGGGTGGCTGTTGGCTGTCAGAGGTTTGCCATTCTCAGCCCTTCTCCTCGCTCATCTTGGCAACATCCCCACTTGCTGACTGCTCCTGTTGTGCCCAGTCTGATGGTAACGGAACCGGTCACACCCCAGCCAGAGCCTCACCAGAGCCAGGAAGCAAAGTCGGGATCCACCAAACGATTCTGCTTTTCGTTCTGCAACTCCCACAAGGTGGGACCGGGACCCGGTGCTGCTGGGATGCGATGGGGCAGCAGCGCTGGGGCTCTTCTGAGAGTCAATGCTCCGATGGCATGTTCAGGTTTGCTTTCTTCTTCTGTCTTCCCTCTTCTTTGTGTTTGGTCTGGGTCACCTGCGACAGGGAATCACAGTTTGCCTCCTATCCGATGGAAGAGGATCCCTGCATTGCGGGTGTGCCCGTGAAGGCCAAGTGGGACAGCATCAGCACCTCAAGCAGCTCTGACACAATGGGTGCACCAGCCCCTTCACAGGAGATTAGGTGGTGCTGTGCTAACAGGAGGTAAGAAGATTGAAGGCTTAAATTTAGCACCATCTGAAAAAGAATAAGCCCCACAGCTCTCTCCAAACCTGTTTCTCCCTGTGCCTGGAAGAGACAGGCTGACCAAGGGAGTTGTGAATACTCTATACCATGGTCTTGAACAGCCTGCTCTAGTGGAAGGTGTCCCAGCCCGTGATGGGGGGTTGGAACTCGATGATCTTAAGGTCCTTTCCAACCCAACCCATTCTATGACTCTATGGCAGTTGGGCAAGGACATGCACCAGAGTGATGGTTCATGGGGTACCGGAGGTGCTGCTCCATCCCGCTCCTCTCCGTGTAGGATGGTCATGTGCAGGCATCAGCTCACATCAGGGTGTTCCTAACCCCATCACCCCGCGTAGGGGTGATCACAGGGTCCAAAGGAACAGCGCACCCTGCAGCACAAGCTGCTGCTGCTCCAGTGACCCCCCCAGGGGACTGGGCAGGGATGGGGCAGGGATGGGGCAGGGATGAGGCAGGGATGAGGCAGGGATGGGCAGGG